>MDKI01045877.1:0-32562 GCA_005239505.1 Nicotiana paniculata | reverse complement strand
CCTTGCCCCGAGCGTGGATCCCGACCATAAGAAAACGGACATGTTTATGATCCCAACAGATACTGGGTGCTATTCGGGCCAATTGGCATAACCAGCTACCTTCATTGCTTGGTTACCAAAGAGGAACAAGTGAAGATGAACAAAGCGGACATGCCGAGCCTTTTCAATAAGGCACAACAGGCGTTGAATAGGGTACCTTTCTCTTTCCTTATATCCTTAAAGGGTTCATTTAGCCTCAACATGCTTAAATGGTTTTAGCATTTTTATTCTTCAGGCCTCGATACTTCATCATGAAAGCTTTCACCGATCTCGGATGGAGGTGGGTCATCTCGAGTTCGAGCTCAAGGAGCATAGTCACTGAGGTTTGGTACGAATTGTGTTCACCTAGGTAGAGTTGGACTAAAATTGGAAGACAAGCTCAACAACTGACTCTATAAATACTTGATGTATTTCTGCTGGATTTCTACACGCACAAAAGCTGAAGTGAATCAAAATCTGAAAGCAAATTTCCCAGAGTTATTTTGCTAGCAGAATCATTGGTGCGATTTAAAGGCTACAGTTCAACTAGAAGAAGCAGTTCCATCTGATTAATTATTGAGTCTAGTTGATTGTAGTAGGAGTTTTAATATTGTATCTTTTCATCTTTCATAGAAGCAATTGTAATAGGTACGTATTGTTCAAGTTAGAGTTAACTTGAGATGTGTAAAAATTAGCTAGGGGCTAGTTACTACAAAGGGATTAGAGTTAGTCCTACGATTACAAAAGAGTTTATTTTGTAAGTCCGTTTGGCTCAGAGTTTTAGTGAAGAGTTTGAGCAAATCCTATTGAGTAGTAGGTCGTGGTTTTTTCACCTTTTGAGCCAGGTGTTTTCCACGTAAAAATCTCTGTGTTTTTACTTTACTACTTTTTATTATTCCGCAACAGTAGTAGTTGGAACACCAAGAAGAACCAGGTTCTTCTACTGAGTCAACACTCGAAAATTGGGTACCACACAAAGTAACCTATCTTCTTGTGTGGTATTGAAGTCTAAAACATCATATATATAAAAAACTTTCCCTTCGGTTATATTGTGTCCTTTACTTTTTAGTATTTTCTTTATGTTCGAGACTTATAAATTGTGTTTCAAAATAAGCCATCAATGCCTTATCATAGAATTTGACATAACTTAGACAGTTTGTTCCCCTAAAGCACAGATGAGGCTGAGTTAAATAACAACTCCGAGTTGTTTTGACTTCGGAGGATCCGATAAAAAATGAAGTCTTTATTAGAATAGTTGAATGTTTTAATAGGACACGATTACTGTTTTCCAAAGGTGGATCTTTTCATGGCCGGGTCTGAGTAATCTTTCATAGATTAAAAAACATGTAAAGACCTTACTTTTTATGTAAAGACTCGGATGTATCCATGTCATTTTAAGTTCTCCGTAGCCTTTCGTGTTTAGGCTCTGCCTAGTAGGCTTGGTGCCTCCGAGGTTTGTTAGCCCTAATTATCTGATCTTATTATCGGGTAGTAGTGCCCGGTTCGAGGAGGCCCCTAGGTTTAAGGGTTTTGAACCCAACATTCATTTAAGTAACTTAACAATAATATCACTAGTGCAAATGTGAACTGATGAAATATAGAAGGCAAACTTCTTTTGTTTCTATGAACGCATAGTACATAACCGAAGGTACAAAAAGCTTTCTTCCATGGAAAGAATGAGTTACACGGGCACGGTTTGTTTGACCCTTGCAATTAATTTTAATATTCGAATCTTGGCTTTCAATAACAAATAAAAATGCCTTCTAAGTTTCCGAACTCAGGATCTTGACTTAGGGTGTGATGGCTCCCTAGTATTCGAGACTGAACTTGTGAGGGCTCGAATATTATTCGTCTAATACAGGTGATCCACGGTCCCGAACTCAGTCTGATATTCAAAACTAGGGTATCACGTTTTACTATTGTCTTATTAAAAACCTTGCCGTAAAACCCATTTTGGGAAAAAATCGGTCTAAGAGAAAAGAAGTGCAACATGTGCTTTTAGATCTAATCCTCATATTTGACCTCGACTGAATACTTGCACGTGTTAGTTCAAAGTGTAATAAACTACAAAGGAAATTTTGTTCGTACCTTAGCAGTAGTACCTGCTTTAAGTGTGCCACATTCTAGTTGTTGGGTAATTGTACGTCGTTCCTTGACTCGAGCTTATATGAGCCTTTCCCAGTTATACCAATAATTCTGTATGGACCTTCCCAATTCGGGCCTAGTTTCCCGTCGTTCGGGTTCTTAGTATGTAGTGTAGCTTTCCTTAATACCAAGTCCTCGACTTGGAAGTGTCGAAGGTTTGCCCTTCGATTGTAGTATCTCCTCATTCATTGCTTTTGGATGGCTAATCGGACTAGGCCGACTTCTTGCCTTTTGTCCAATAAGTCTAAGCTCGTGGATATGGCCTCGTCATTTGATGTCTTTGTAGAATTTCAGAACCTTAGGCCCGGGTAGACTAAAGAGAACGGTGTTGCACCGATGCTTGACTTCAAAGTCGTTCAGCATGCCCACAAGACCTCGGGAAATTTTTTTTTCCACTTTCCTTTTGAGTCGATCAATCTCTTCTTCAGGTTATTAGGTATAGTTTTGTTGATTGCTCTTGACCCTTTCCACTAGGGTGGTAGGGTGTGGAAAAATATTTTTAGTTTTGTGGTCTTTAAGAAATTTGCTAACCTTGACGCTGATGAACGACCTCCTGCTGTCGCAAGTGATCACGGATAGTATCCCGAACCGACATATTATATGGTCCCACATGAAGTCAATGACCTCTTTTTCCTGGACCTTCTCGAACGCTTATGCTTCGACCCATTTGGAGAAATAATCGATCAAGAGTAATATGTAATGGGATTTGCCGGGTGCCTATGGCAATGGACCAACGATGTCCATCCCCCATTTCATAAACGGGCGGAGAGAGAGGACTAGGTGAATCATTTCCCCCAGTTTGTAAATCATCTGGGCATGCCTCTATCATTCGTTACACTTTCGAACAAAGTCTTTCGCGTCTTTTTCCATCTCGTTCCAGTAATAACCAGCTTTGATCAATTTTCAAACCAAGGACTCTGCTCCCGAATGGTTTTCGCAAGTACCCGCGTGTACTTCCCTTGTCACGTGGTCGGTCTCCCCCGGACTCAAGCACCTAGCTAGCAGCCCGAAAAATGATCTTCGTTATAATTTCCCACCGACCAAGCCAAACCTGGCAGCCTTAGGGCCTCGATTCCTTGGGATCCGATGACAATTTTCCTTTTTGAATGCAGTCTATTATTTGTTTCTCCAGTACCAAATTTAAGATTGTTGAGTTCACCTCAGCGTGACCTTCCTTTATCATTGAGTTCATCAATGCACTACTACTCCTAAGTTGAATTCGTCGGAGTCGATTGACAACCCTAGATTAGCCAGTGCACCGGCCTATTTATTTTGATCTCGAGGTACATGTTGTAGAGTCCACTCTTTGAATTGGTGCAAGATTACTAGCAACTTATCCAAGTAACTCTGCATCTGATCCTATTTTACTATAAATGTCTCATTGACTTGGTTAACAATGAGGAAGGAGTCACACTTGGCTTCGATCATCTCACCCCTAGGTCTTAGCGAGTTCTAGACCTGCAATCATAGCCTCATATTCGACTTCGTTGTTATTCAATTTCATAGTTCTAATAGACTACCTTAGTATATTACCCATAGGTGGTTTTAAGATGATTCCCAACCCAGACCCTTTTGCATTGGAAGCATCATTTGTAAATAGGTTCTAAACTCCCAAGCTAGTCCCTGAGGCGAGCGGTAATTCTTTCTCAACCTTTGGGATCAAGGCCGATGTAAAATCAGCCACGAAGCCTGCCAAAATTTAAGATTTTATATTAGTTCGGGGTTTGTACTCGATATCTTACACGCTAATCTCTACGGACAGCCGTCCTGAGAGCTCGATTTTATTCATAACATTCCTTAGCGGCTACAAGGTCACGACACATATGGGTGACAGTGAAATTACAGTTTTAATTTCTTAGATGCGCTCAATAAGGTGAGTACTAATTTTTCTAAGTGCGGATACCTTGTTTCAGCATCACCTAGGTTTTACTAACATAATAAATAGGAAACTACATACCTTTTTCTTCCCAAACCAGGACACCACTTACCGCTACCTTGGAAACTGCCAAGTTGAGGTATAGGTGCTCGTTCGCCTTTGAAGTGTGCAACAAAGGGGGGATCGACATGTATCATTTGAGTTATTCTGAATCCTGTTGGCATTCTGGGGTCCAAGAGAAGTTGTTCTTCTTCTTTAGTAATGAGAAGAATCGATGGCTTTTATCGGACGACCTCCAAATAAACTGGCCCAACACAACTATCCGTTCGGTCACTTTTTGTATTGCCTTGACATTTCAACTATGGTGATATCTTCTATGGATTTTATCTTGTCCGGGTTGATCTTATTCCCTAGTTGGATACCATGAAATCGAGGTACTTGTCGGAGCCGACCCCGAAGGCACACTTTTTCGAATTTAGCTTCATGTTGTATTTCCTCAATATGTCAAAGGTTTCCTGCAAATGCTTCAAATGGTCCTTGCTCGTAGGGACTTAACTAACATATTGTCAATAAAAACTTTCATTGATTTTCCTATTTGTTCTTCGAACATCCGATTAAATTGGCATTGATACGTAGCACCGTTATTTTTTATCCCCGAACGACATTACGTTATAACAGTAGGTGCCAAATTTAGTAATAAAAGAAGTCTTTTCTTGGTCGCCCCGGTATATCTGAATTTGGTTGTACCCAGAATAGGCGTTGAGAAAAATTAGTATCTCGGTCCTGACCATCGCATCAATCGTTCGGTCGATGTTAGATAAAAGAAACGAATCCTTTGGACATGCCTTGTTTCATTCTAAGTTTGTTTCCCTTTTTAGGAATGACCACTACGTTAACTAGCCAATCGGGGTATTTAACTTCCCGAATGGAACCTATTTCCAGAAGTTTAGATACCTCGTCTTTGATGAATGTGTGTTTGATCTCAGACTGAGACCTCCTCTTCTGTTTGGCCGGGTGGAATTTTGGATCCAAGCTCAATTTGTGAGTTTTCACCTCCAGTGGGATCCCTTTCATATCTAAGTGGGACCAGGAAAAACAATCGACATTAGCTTTAAGGAAATCAATAAGTTTTTTCCTAAGCTCCGGAGTAGGTACCTCGAGACACTGTAGTTATCTTCCTTGTTTTCTGTGTGCTCCTCCTATTTCCCCATTCCGGTTAGGGTCAGGCCTGCTGATTGCTATTTTGTTTCTTTCTCTTCGACTAGTCCTTTACTTTTTGATGTTGAGACCATACGCACAGGGGTCACTTCCTTGACAACGAATATCTCCTTTGCAGTCGGTTATTCCCCGTAGACCATTTTGATTCCGCCTAGAGTGGGAAACTTTAATGCTTGATTAGGGTCGAAGGCATCGCCCTCATGCTTTGGACCCACAACCTCACAAATAAGGTGTTGTATCTTATATTCCCCTCGATCACGTAGAATTTTGTTTCTTGAGTGGTCACGACAGAGTTTACTAGTAAGGTTATTTCACCCTTTGTCGTGTTGCATGTAATGGTGAACCCGTTCAATACTCGTATTGCCGGTACGATTTGGTCTAATTATCCCAATTTCTCTACGATCCTCCATCGGATGATGCTGGCGGAGCTACCTGGATCAATTAACACATGTGTAACTCGAGATTTATTGATAAGTACGGATATTACCAGTGCATCGTTGTGAGGTTGGATGATGCTCTCAGTATCCTCGTCACTAAATGAGATAGACCCCTTTAGGATGTAATACCGGGGGCATTTTTTCCTTGTGATAGAAACTTTGGTGCGTTTTATCATCGGTCCTTGTGGAACATCCACTCCACCAATGATCATGTTGATCATGTGTTGAGGTTTCTCTTGATCAATTTGTTTGTTGGCGTCCCTGTTTTTGAAATGATTTTTTGCCCGCTCACTTAGGAATTCCCGAAGATGCCCATTGTTGAATAGTCGAGCCACTTCCTCTCTTAGTTGTCGACAATCTTTGGTCCTGTGATTGTGAATACCATGGTACTTACACACCAAGATGTGATCCCTCTGTTCGGGATCAGACTCGAGTGGCCTAAGCCATTTGGTCTCCTTGATGCGACCAATGGCCGACACTATACTTGTAGTGTCCATGTTGAAGTTATATTCTGATAATCTTGGGGCTTCCTTGACCCTAAGCAATCTGTCGAAACCATTTTTATTCATCAGACCTCGGTTGCTAGGTCCTTGGTCGATCTCCTATTGTTCCTAGTTGGGTGGCGACCTAGTCCATTTTCCCTTTTGTCCGAGCTGTATGGCTAATACCAATCTCGGACCTGCCTTGGCTCCTGGTCCATATTTCTTTTAGATCTATTGTTTTCCTTATCGAGGTAAACAGACCCTGAGGTCCCCCCAGCTGGTCGTCCTCAACTCTAATCTTCGATTGATACCTATTATGAACATTGGCCCAAGTGACCGCCGGGATTCCACCAAGTTTATCTTCAATAAATGAGAAGTAATGGAACTCCAGGGGTTGAGCCCTTGAGTGAACGCTTGAACAGCCCAATCATCTGCGATCGAGGGTAGGCCCATTCATTCCATCTGAAACCTCGACACGAATTCCCTAAGCATCTCATTATCTCTTTGCTTGACTTTAAAGAGGTCAGATTTCCTCGTCTCGACCTTTATAGCCGCCATGGGCTTTAACGAAGGCATCTGTAAGCATAGAGAATTAATCAATAGAATTCGGCAAGTTATGGTACAATATCATTGCTCTTTTGGACAAGGTTTCCCCAAATTTCTTTAATAACACCGACTTGATCTCGTCATCTTCTAGGTCGTTTCCATTTATTGCATACATATAGGAGGTTACATGCTCATTTTGATATGTGGTACGTTATATTTGGGAATATCAGGCAATCAGAATCTCTTCGAAATTGGCTTCGGTGCCGCGTTCGGGGGGAAAGGCTTCTTAATGAATTTTTTCAGAACTTGGCCCTTCAATATTAGAGGCACACCTGAGATCTGATCGACCCTTGAATAGTAAGTTTCCACCTTCTTTTCATTTGCCCCTATCTTTTTCTCACCTGACTCCAACCGTTTTGTTAGTATTTCAAGCATTTTCATCACCTCGGAAGTTTCCTTCGGCTCGAACTCATCTGGTTCCACAGCAATCTACTCATCGCTTCGAGCATTTTCTCTAACCCGCTCGAGCTCAGTCCTGTTCTGGGCGTGACTTTGGTTCTGTAGCTGTGCTATTACCGATTTCTAAGCTTGAAACATTTCGAAAATCAATCGCAAGCTAACTCTATCACCTTCTCCTTCGGATGCTTTTCGAGCCGGTGGCCACGGTGCCCCTCAATTGCTATTTTCGGGATCTGTCAGTAGGTTGATGTTGATTGAAACTTGTGAGTTAGCGTTGACCAAGTCAACGATTGGGACACCATTAGGATCAGTATGGGATATATCGTTGCTTGGCACCGCATTATTGTTCTCACCGTAGTGGCCTGACTCACGTCAACGTTCAAGTGAGCGTAATGAGAATTTGATATGTTTGGATTAACCTGAAATCAAACTTCAAAGAGCAAGGGTAAACTAGGGTATGTTATGGAGATTCGTATTAAATCACCACAATTATCCTTAGTCCCACGGTGGGTGCCAAACTGTTTATCCTTAAAATGATTAACAATTGAATATATATGCAGTTAAAAGATATATGATTTAATTTAACACGAATGAACCACGGATAAATAATTGAATTGAAAGAAATTAGAGCGATCAAACCAAATGTAATGGATGAAAAAGTCTAGCTTTTCGATCGACGTTTGGAAATCAGTTCTGATTTCGCCCTCGACGAGCTCGGTTATAACTTAACAAACAATTGAAGAACACTTTGAAGGATAGCTAAAAGGACAAAAATTAACTTTATTACTTTGATATGCGTGCCAACATTGGTCTTAAAATGAAAAGGTTCTCCCTTTTATATAATAGGGGATTTTCAATCCTAGTACAAGTCTAATTAAGGTAAATTTCTTCTTCTTCTAGTAGTGTTGATTTACGGTTAATATCGGGCAAGATTTGCGCCGTAACATCTGGTTAAGGGAGGATATTGCGGCTCCCCTCTTATCTTGCCCAACCATCTTTTTCCTTAGTCTCTACCCTTCACTCTGCTCCCATCGATTCTCATCCGTATCCGGTCCAGGGTGCACCATTCGTCCTCCTCGGGCTCTGAGATGTGGAACCCCTCGGCTTTACTCTAAGCTATGTTAGATCGTGCTTCCCTCTCTTTTCTTTACCGGGAAATCAGGTGTACCTTTATCCCCGACTTTACCCGTACACATACTCTGTTAGTCCGTTTGCCACTTAAGTGAGACACGTTGGGAAAAAATAAGAAATTCCCTTAAACTTTGTCCAATTACTCATTCATGCCTCTTTTGTCTTAATTTTCATTTTTAAACAATCACCACCATAGGTTAAGAAGATATTTCACCATCCTAAGCAATATTGAACTTTTTCAATAATTTTTAACATTTTGCAAATAGATCTACAAGTTGGACTTACTACCTTTCTCATTTCCTTTGGATCCTAAGGTCTAATTATTTAGAGTAATAGATATCATCAACTCCACAAAAAAAGATCTCCTTGCAATAGTCATACAAAGGTCTACATGCCAAGTCTCATATACCAATTGGTCTCAACCCAAAGGTTTTAGAAAAGTTTACCTCTGCTTAGGATGATAGAAACTCTTTATACTCACTAGTCATGGTGATAGTGATTTCATTTATAGAGAAAGATTAAAAAATAAGATAAGAGGGGCACGACTGTGTAATTTTTTGAAGTTCAAGGGAAAATTCAGATATTTTTACTTTTTTATGTATCTCATTTACGTGAAAATTTAAATATGTACAAATAAAGTACACATGCAAGTTAGAACTCTATTAGAAATGAATGGCATATTAATACATTTGGTAACAATGATGTCACTTTTAAGAAAACTTTTAACATAGGACATAAATGACGAATTTCATAAAATTCAGGGATAAATTCAATCGTTTCAACCTTTTCCCCCTTAAAACTTTACGTCTTTAGGTGGCACCTTCCTTTTATATAATCCCAGCAAAAAGAGCACATAATAGAGGGGGACATTCTACCTGATCTCTGTTCATACATCCAAAGGATCATCCTTATAACTGTTGATCCACGTCCAATAAGCACTTAATAATGAGTGAAAACGGTCGTCGTAAGAAGAGCACCCAACAAGAGTCGGGGTCGATTTCCATAGGGAGTTTAATATGGGTGTTAGGGTATACACTTGATAATAGCAAATGAAATAACTAATTGCACTTCCAAATAAGGAATTTTATTTTCTACTTCCAAATTAACACTATCAATTATGAACTAATGACAAGAAACTAGAAAGCGAGTAAATGTTTTTATTGTTTTTACCAACTGGATAAAAGACCTAGGGATGTGACCTCCACCTAGGTGTTCGTCTAATAGGATAAGTACGTTAACACTTATTTTATTGATCGGGGTGTATTATAGCTCTCAACTCTAAGTTAGAGTTGTTCACAACCGAACCGAAACCATTAACCGAACCGAACCGATGACTTATTGGTTTATTGATATCAGATTATCAGAGTAATGGACGGTGAACGGATTGAGATTTTATAATTAACGGCTTAACGGTTTCGGGTGGATTACTCAATTTTCTTATAGGATAAACCGTTAACCCGTTAAAAAATTTTATACTTACACTTTCCTATGGATCTTGAAGTAGCAAGAACTCCTAAGACTCGATGTCCATTCCAATTTATCACTTTCCCACCCGAATTATCATTTCTTCAGGTCTGTTAGGATGCGTATAGGAAGTCAGTCAATAAAACCACCCATAAAAAAGAATCCATTTCAATATTATACCAAATTTTTTTATTTGTTTTAGCCGATAAACTGCCCGATAATCGTTAATCCGATACCAATCCGCCCATTATCTTGTTGGATGGCTAGCGAATTACTACATTTATAATCCGATAACCGATAAGCCGAACCGTTAGCGTAATTATCCACGTGATCCGTCCGATAGGTACCCCTACTCTAAGTTACCCACTCAATACCTCTCGGTCATAGAGTGATTTTGCCCAATTTGGCTTTCTCAAGCCCAAATGGGTATCAAGCTAAATAGTTGATATGAGCTTAACTCGAGGTTTCCCTATCTCTAGTAGTCTAGTTCAAACCTTTTAATTAGGCTAATCAAATCCTTAATTAGCCCAATTTCTTGTAAACCAAGTTTTCCTAGACTAGGTCCCTCTTTATCAAGTAAAGACCAAGTCAAAAAGGCATGAATCAATGTTTAAAACCATTAATTCTAAAATTAAAAGCATAAACAAGGCTAAATAATCAACATCCAATCATAAAAAAGTATTAAATTAAATACCCACAATGTTTACACACTAGGGTTGGGTCACAACCCTAGTTAAAGTCTAGCTACTAATAGTAGAAAATGAAAAAAAACAACGAAGAAATACTAATTAAACTCATAAAATAAAATTAAAATGATAACATATGATGTTTTTATCCCAAAATGATCACAAATTTCCAAAAATGAAAAACTGCAACGTCTATAGCTACTTAAACTTCAAAACTTGACCTAAAAATGTGATTCCCGTCTATTTACGGTGGCCCAAAATTTGCTGACAAAAGTGCCCCTCGGGAGGTTCTGCGGCCACATAATTCCATGTGCGGTCCGCGCATTGCTTGGTCTTTCAAGGAACTGTATTCTGCAGCCACACAATTTCATCTGCGGATGCACATTTCTTGTGCGATCCGCACTTCAGGCAAGGCTTCAGTCTTGGTCATTTTCACACTCTCTGAACTTTTTGAATTCTTGTCAGTGCGGACCATGTTTCAAAACCGCATAATTCATGTGCGGTATGCACTTCTGGTTAAACTAATTCTGAGCTTCTTCATTAGTTCTATGCCGCAAAGGGAATTGTGCGGTCCACACTTGCTTCTTCGACCACAGAAATACCTCCACGGGCCGCACTACTTATGTTTTTTGTCCCTTCTTGCCCTGTGAGTCAGAACACTCCTTTTGAATCGGATTTCTTCATAAGAGCCCAACTTTCCAACATTCTTACAATATGCAATCTTTTATTAGTTTTGGGAACATAAATCAATACTTTCAGACTAAAACAAAAGTAAAAAGGTACTAATAAGTGGTCAAAATCCAAACTTGTAAACTCCTCCAAATTTAAGTCTTTGCTTGTCCTCAAGCAAATTGATTAGTTCCCACCTCCTCAAAGTTAAAGGTCATTTCAGCGAGTCAATGGCGAGCCATTCATACTCAGTTGGGACCAATAATTACTCACATTACTCATGCATTATCAACAAGGTGACCGGTCAAATGTTCATGCACATATAGTTCTAATGTGACATTTGAGCTTCAAAAATTGACTTTACTCATCAAGGACTTTTGTTCTATCATGTGGGTCATGGTAGATCCAAACTCTTCCTCCTCTACCTTTCATTTTCCAAGCTCACTTAAAAAGTTAGCACTCAATCTTAAGATTCATGAAAGGTTCACTCTTCTCTCATAGGAGAATTCCAGAAGTACGGCTTCAAGTACCATAGGCTTGCACCTCATGTAGATCAGCACTAATGTAAGCTCACTCGGTTTGAAATCAAGTAGGACTTCTTTCGAGTTATAATGAAGGCTTTTGTATTAGGGTAGGATACTATATGGGTAAGTGGTTACATTTTTGCTTAAGCACTCCACATTTTCATTTCTCGGCTAGCAATTACCAATTCTTAGAGGCATTTTTTATTGGGGACTAGAGAGATTTGACATCATTCTTTCTTGTTAATTTCATTATTTTATTCTCTTTGATGTTCATGTTAGGGATCATTACCTCTTTTTGAATCCATCAATCCTTCCACTTATTCTTTTTTTTTTTGTATTTTTCTTTTTGTTCTTTTTCTTTTCTCGCCTTCTCTTTACATAGAGATCATTTTTTCTCTCTTTTTGTGCCTTGATACATTTTTCAAATTCCTCATCTCTCCCCAGACTTATGCTTTAAGATACTTATTTCACAAGAGTGAAAGAAAGTCCGGGTGCCAAGAGAGGATCACGACCAAACGGGTAAAGGCTTAACATGGTTATAAAATGAGAAAGGCTAGAGGCTCAAAGGGGGTTGACTAGGGATAATAACATTGGTTGGAAATAGAAATCTCAAACGGGGCTAGGAAAGCCTACAATCATTTCTCAAACCAAGCAAAACTTAGGATTTCTCCTTGAAGCACATTTGGGGAAAGTCCTAGACCATTCACACGAATACTTGGACTAGCAACAATTCATCTCACCCCTCACGCAACTAGATCGTAAAAGAGGATAGAGTCAGGATCCTAAAATAACCACATTCAAGTTTAAATATTACTATGGTCCAATAAACCACTCGATGATTGAAAAAGTCAATTCAGGAGTATCAAAGTCACTAACTAGAGATATTTTATTTCAAAAACCTTATCTCTAACCATAAGCACATAATTAAGTATGTTGGTACCCAATGAAGCATGATTAACTCTTCGAGAATGACTTGATTAGGCCTTTCTATTCATTACTACTACTATTGTTATTACCTAAACACAAAAATAGACTCATTCCCTTAAGAAGGTTGTCACGCCATCCATCTTTGGGACGAGTCACCCGATTCACACAAAAACTACCTTTAGAAAGAACCGTGGCGTTAAGAAAACCAAAGGCTTATTATCTATGAAAGAATAAAAAGAAGCTACTTAACAAAACAAGAACTAAAGTGGAAAACAAAGAAGATAATGAACAATAACTACAAATAAGAAAAGAAAGAGACTCATCAAATTATTACAGTCCAAATGTATCTGAAATGTGTCAATGTATCAAATAAACTCCACCCCCTCCCCCCCAAATAAAAGTAAGCATTGTCCCAAATTCTTAGCAAAATAAGAGTGAAAGAAGAGAGGGTGAAGAAAACTCCCTAAGGATCCTTGGACATCTCAGTATCCCCAGCAATATCATCTCCCTCAGGATCAGCCAACTGTATCTCATCCTCGACAAATCTAGGCGTGGCGGGAGTGGTAAACATAGCATGCACTGCCTCAGTAGTATTGGCAACAAGGTATGACTCCTCAAACTAGCCAGCTGGTGCTACCGGCACAGATGGTGCTGAGACGAACTGGTGTGGGTCAAGTAGAATATCGAAAGGTAGGTCCGCGATGTTAGAAAGTCTGGTCACCTCCTTTCTGAGCTTGTCAACTGATTTCTTTTTTTCCTGGGACTTCCTTATCTTCTTCACCTGCTTTCCCAACTCCTCAATAATTGAACCGTGTTGCACCAAGGTGTCCATGATCGTCTTATGGTTGTCCAGAATATTCTTTATCATCTCATCAATGTCAGAGGGGGCCTATGGTGCATGTGTAGCGGACTACGCTGCAACAATACTAGATAAGTCAGACATCTTTGAAGTAGCTGTCTGTATCTAGTTGTTGAGACTCGCCAATGTCTGGGAGATTCGCATAGCAGATAATGGAGGTGTAGGCATGGGCACTGGCCTCAGAGTTGGAGCTGGGGTTTCCCTGGGAGCTCTAGTAGGAGCTGAGGATGATGGCGGAGGCATAGTAGTGGCATTGGAAGAGGGCTTAGCAGGGGTGGATGGAAGGTCCGTTGTCTCAGTAACTACCACTGTTGGCTCATCAGACGAGCTTGTGGTGGTAGAAGGCTAGGTTTTCTTCTTTGGTCTCATCCATCAGTGAATACCAGTCAAATGGCTTCTTCAGCTTTACCTTGGTGTCAAAAGATCTCGGCTCTACCTTTGCATCAATGAGGTACTCTGTGATAGTGTTGGGATAAAGGTAGGACGAGCTAGCCTGCCATGCTATCAAGGAAAAGTTGGCCGACATCATGACACCTACATTAATTGGGTACCCAGCCATGATGGAAGCCACAAGAACATCCCGAGTAATAGGAAGATGATTCTCATTCTGGTTTGATCCAGTCTGTTGCAAACAAAGGTTTGCCACCCCTTCACCTCGAAGCTCAATGTGATCTGCTAAATGGGAACCCCATCGGTAATCCATGATGGCAGTGTCCCCGGTAGGGCTAAGATCTTAGCTAGCAAAGTTCGGACTTCTTCCTTCATTGCACATTTATCCAGATACTCCTTTGGTTCCACATCCTCAAATCCCAAGTACATGTTTAGCGTATGTTTATCAAACCTCGCCTTGAGGTTACGTACTTTGGTCACCTTCATGCCCTTCTTTATGTGAGCAACATTAGCATAGAACTCTCGAACGAGGTATTCCTTGGCTTCCTCAACTCTTTCAGCGAACCACATCCAATCCTTTCTTGCTCTGCACTGCCTCAAGATCGCCGGGTTGTATTTCTTTAAGTATTTCAATAGGAACTGTCTCTTAAGAGTCAAATACCTCACTGGCCACCACATACAAAAATCAGGGAAGGCGACCAAGATGACAAACATATCCTCTCATACCTCTTTTTTTCTTTGATCTCTCTACACCGTGGTTGTACCATCTCCCCCCTCAACCATCTTTGGGGATCTCTTGTATAGTCTATGCCTCTATGTCTGGTGTAGCTGATGGCTCAGAGGCCTGGCTAGAACTCTCCGACCCCTCGGAGGTGCTGTGAGATGAAGAGGGATCATCCCTGAGCTGGTATCTCCCATGTGGCCTAAACTTTGTGGTTGTCTGCTCCTCCTAAAGAGAGGATGAGTTTCCCTCTGACACTTCCCTAGACGGGACATAGAAACTAGACTCGGAGAGGTCTACACCTCTCCTTTGTCTGTTTTGGCTTTCTTTATGATGTTCTTAGGCTGGCCAAGGGTCAAGGTAGCTCTACCTCAACCCCTAGAAGATCCACCCCTTCCATTAGTAGTATCGCCTCGGCCTCTCAATCGAACCACTGTCTGTATCAAAGCAAAAAAGATTGTTAGTTGCAATTCATTATTCAACATATTCCAGACTTATGTAGGCAAAGGGGGATCAATTGGACACGTTATGCGTATAACACGGGTCTGCAGATAATGGGTTATGTGGTTCACACTTTTTTTATGTGAGGCCACAGAAAGTAATTGCGGTCCGTATGATTTGTGCGGTAGCAGAAAGGAAGTGCAGTCTGCATATTTTGCAAGTGCGGCAGCACTTTAGACTCTCAATTTGCAGAGTCTCTGAAGACAATGCGATAGTTGATCTTCGGCTGCGAGAGAAATCTGTGGTCTGCACATTTTAAATTGCGGCCGCAGATCCCTGATTTATTGAGTTGCCAAAAATCCTAATCTGAGGACCGCAAAAAATTCAAGTGCGGACGCAAATTTTAAAAGTTATGAACAATCATATTTTTTTCTACCTAGATTTTTCAATTTCTTGCACAAATAGACATGGAAACATGGTAAAAAAAAATTCACTAACCCAAACTCATTAGAGCATGTATTATGATTACCCAATTTAGATCTTCCCCACATGGACACATAGTTGAACTCTAATAACATATGGCCTAAAAAGAACTAAAACTCTAAAAATTAAACTATTAGAAAATTTTAACATTAGATTGAAGTATACCATATTGAGTGAGTGAAACGGGTGAATAATCAAGGTTATTGTGTGTGAGGACAATTAAAATCTCTCAAGAAAATCAATAGAGGAACATTGTTTAGGGAAAATGTAAAATGATATTTATTCCTCTATTTATACCAACTGTTTGAGAAGGGGAAAGAGGCGAGTACGGCTGCACATTTTCATGTAATGTTTGCACTCTGTCACATGGGTTGAAAGTTTTAGATCTCACTGTGCGGTCCGCACATTTTTAGGTACGGCCGCAGATTTCACGTGCAGTCGCAGATCATCCTACACACTAACAAGCTCAAACGTCAGAGGGTTAGAATTTTGACACTTTTTCAATATTCCAAATGTGCGGCCGTAATGCTATTCCCTCGTGGCACATAGAAATGTACGGCCCGCACAAATAAAGTGCGGTCTGCAGAATTTTTGAACACTTAGCCATTGTTTTGTCCACCATTCTTGTAAGTCACACTCATCCCTGTAGCACAATTCAAATATACTTAGAACACAAATAACACCAAAATGCAAAGGAAAAAGGAAAAGAACATGGGTTTCTTCCCAAGAAGTCCTAATTTAACGTCACAGCACGACGTAAAATACCCTCAAGTGAAGTAAATGACCGCCACCATGTGGCTAGCTCCAACCTTGTTCAAGTAGTGCTTCACCCCATGACCATTGACTCTAAATACTTTATTGTTTCTGTTATTCAAGTCTAATGCACCAAAAGGTATCACACAAACAATTTCAAATGGACCACTCCACTTGGATTTTAGCTTCCCGGGAAAACATTCTCAACCTTGAGTTTAAAAACAATACAAGATCTTCCACCTTGAACTCTTTGTTCCAAATGTATTTGTCATGAATATATTGCATTGTTTATTTGTACAAGGAAAAACTCGCACAAGCATGGTACTGGAACTCATTTAAATGTGAAACCCTCAAGTTAGCGACTACATCCCAATCAAGATTCAACTTCTTTAGAGCCTACATTGCCTTGTGCTCTAGTTCCACTGGAGGATGACAAGCTTTTCCAAACACCAACTGATATGGAAAAATTCCGATAGGTGTTTTTTAAGCCGTCCGATAATCCCATAATGCATCATCAAGTTTCTTGGACCAATCCGTCTGATTAGCATCCATCATTTTAGACAAGATACTTTTTATCTCTCGGTTGGGGACTTTCACTTGCCCACTAGTTTGTGGGTGATATGGAGTCGTGAATTTGTGAGTAACACCATACTTGATAAGTAAAGTTTCAAATCCTTGTTGCAAAAGTGTGAACCTTCATCGCTTATAATTGCACAAGGAGTACCAAACCTTGTGAAAATATTCTTCTTCAAGAAGGCCACTACACTTCTCGCTTCATTGTTGAGTAAAGTGATAGCCTCAACTCATTTGGACACATAATCTACCGCGACCAAAATGTAGGTGTTTCCACAAGATCTCACAAAAGGGCCGGTGAAGTCAATGCCTTATACATCAAAAATATCAATCGCCAAAATGGTTGTGAGAGGCATTTCATTTTTCTTTGAGATTCCACCGGCTCGTTGACATTCATCACATCTTTTCACTAACTCACTAGCATCCTTGAAAAGAGTGGGCCAATAGAAATCACAACTAAGCACTTTGGCCGCAACTCCACCATGATGACCACCATATGGCGAAGAATGACAAGCCCCAAGAATACCTTGCTCTTCTTCCAGTACACACCTCCTAATCACCCCATCTGTACAAATCAAGAAAATATATGGTTCGTCCCAATAATATTGATAATATCTTTTGAGATTTTTCCTTTGTCTTGAAGAGAACTAATCCCAATGATTCCACACATAAGAAAATTTTGTAAGTCCACAAACCATGGTACCTCTTGCATTGAAATTTTTAATAGGTGCTCATCTGGAAAGATTCATTGATTTCAAAGCCATCATGCGACCTCCCCTCCTCCTCCAAAAGAAACAAGTGGTCCTCCACTTGGTTTTCACTACCTTTCCTATCTTTGATGCCAATATCAAATTCTTGTAACAAGAGGACCCATCCTCAACCAAGCTCTGGAGTACTTTTACCTCATAAGATAACGAAGCGCCGCATGATCCATGTGGACAATAACCTTTTCACCCATCAAGTACGGGTGGAACTTCTCAATTGCAAACACAATAACAAGGAGTTATTTCTCCGTAACGGTAGAGATGACTTGGTCACTATTCATGGTTTTACTAGCATAGTAGACCGGATGGAGAATCTTGTTGATACGTTGCCCAAAACAGCCCCAACCCCTACGTCACTTGCATCACACATGAGTTCAAAAGGCACACTCCAATTTGGAGCAGTGATGATGGGAGTGGTTGTCAACTTGAGCTTCGACAATTAAAAAGCTCTCATGAAATCATCATAGAATTTAAACTTGGCATCCTTCTCAAGAAGCTTGCATAACGGGTTCACCACCTTAGAGAAATCTTTCATAAAGCGCCGGTAAAAACTTGCATGGCCTTAGAAACTTCGCACACCCTTCACCGAAGTTGGGGATGGAAGCTTAGAAATCACCTCAATCTTTGTCTTGTCAACTTCAATTCCATTCGTACAGATTTTATGGCCAAGGACAATACCTTCTCAACCATGAAATGGTATTACTCCATATCGAGTACCAAATTGGTTTCTTCACATCTAGCCAACACTTTTTCCAAATTTGCAAGACAATTATCAAAAGAATCCTCAACCACCGAGAAGTCATCAATGAAAACTTCAAGGTAGTGCTCCACCATGTCCGTGAAAATAGCCATCATACAACTTTGAAAAGTTGCTGGTGCATTGCACAAACCAAATGACATCCACCTGAAAGCAAAAGTACCATAAGGATATGTAAAGGTTGTTTTCTCTTGATCTTCCGGAGCAATGAGAATTTGGTTGTAGCTCGAGTACCCATCAAAAAATAATAGAAAGCACGGGCGGAAAATCTATCGAGTATTTGATCTAAGAAAAGAAATGGAAAATGATCCTTCCTTGTGACTTTGTTGAGCTTGCAATAATCCATGTACACCCTCCAACCAGTCACCGTTCTTGTAGGAATCAATTCATTCTTGTCATTGGTGACCACCGTCATGCCCCCCTCCTCTTTGGGACACATTTAACCGGAGAAATCCATGAACTATTGGAGATGAGGTAGATAACTTTGACATCCAACCACTTGATAATCTCCTTCTTAACAACTTCTTGCATAGCCTCATTGGGTCTTCTTTGATGTTCAATAGATGGTTTAGCGCCATCCTCCAACTTGATCTTATGCATGCAAAGAGGGGGGGGGGGGTTTATACCCCAAATATCTGCCAAGGTCCACCCAATAGACTTCTTCCTCTTTTGTAGCACCGCCAATGTGGAACCTACCAGCACATTAGTCAAACAAGAGGAAAGAATAACCGGTAAAGTATAACAAGGGCCAAGAAATTCTTACCGAAGATGTGGAGGCCATGGATTCAACTACAAGGTAGGTGGATTCAATAGAAAGCTTTGTAGGAGGACTCTTCCTATTTTCAAGATCCAAGAAAAATTTTTGGGGTGCATGGTTGCACAACCTCATTCCTTGCAAAGAATTCACACATTCCATGAAGCCATCCATCTCGTCATCATCAAAGTTGTGCAAGAAAGCCTCCAATATATCACCAACATTGATTGTAGCACTTGTATCATCAACAATGACATCGGTCACCATATCCACAAAAGAACACACCTCATTGCTATTTGGTTTCCGCGTGTACTTGCACACATGGAATATCACTTTTTCATCACCAACCCGGATAGCGAGTTCTCCGGATTCACTATCACAAAGGGCCTTACTTGTAGCAAGGAAAGTTCTCCCAAGAATAATTGGCACCTCATAATCAGTCTCACAATCTAGAATAACAAAATCCGCTAGAAGAATGAATTTATCAACCTGAACCAAAACATCTTCAATCACACCCAACGACCTTTTAAAGGGTACGATCGACCATTTGCAATATCATAGAGGTGGGTCTTGGTTGCCCAATACCAAAGTATTGAAAATCAAATAAGGCATCAAATTTATACATGCCCCAAGATCACAAAGAGCTTTAACAAACTCGACACTTCCAATTGTACAAGGAATCGTAAAAGCACCGGGATCCTCCAACTTAGGAGCCATTGAATGAACAATTACACTCGCTTGATGAGTGACTTTGATGGTCTCAAAATTCATTGACCACTTCTTTGTCACACGATCTTTCATAAACTTTGCATAAGCAGGCATTTGTTCCAAAGCTTCGACCAATGGCACATTGATTGAAAGACTCTTCATCGCTGGAATGAACTTCTTGAACTGATTCTCACTATTTTATTTGGCAAGTCTTTGAGGGTATGGAGGTGAAGGATTAGGCAATTTTGCCTTAGCCTTTTGCACTACCGGCTCGGCATGTCAATAATGTGTTTCCTAGACGGGTTCACCTCCTCTTGGGTCTCTTCCACACTATCATCAATATCAATTCGAACTTCGTCAATAGGTTGAACATCATCACTCGGGATCTGTTATTCTTGCATCACTTGATCATCATCAACAATACGCCTTCCATTTGAGGTGGGTGCATTCCCGCCTCTTCCACTTCTTATGATAACCGCCATAGCATGCTCATATTGTTACCACCATTTGGGTTTACCACCGTGTCACCTGGTAATGCCCCCTTAGGACGAGAATTTAAAGTGTTAGAGATTTTCCCTATTTGGAATTTTAGGTTGCATATTGATGTGTTGTTTGAGGCAAGTTGGGCATCCGAATCGACATTCTTTTCCATCATTTGCTTGAACATACATTCAATTCGTTTCATCTCATCGTTTGAAGAACTTGAACCATGGTTAGGGTAAGGAGGTGGGTTGCTCGATTATTGATACATTGGGAGCCTTTGAAAACCCGACCCCTGTTGCTTTAATTGTTACTCCATCCACCTTGATTATTCCACTCCAATTTCCTCGATTGTTTTTGGTATGCCAATTCCCGTGATTGTTAGAATACCAGTTTCCATGATTGTTTTGTGGTCGCCATTGTTGTTGGTTTGGGCCTTGGAAGTTATTTTTTTTCCCTTGAAAATTGTTCACATATTGAACTTACTCCTCTTGTTCATTATAAGAATCATCTTGCTCAAAACCACCATCATTAGGATACCAATTTCCATGATTGTTTTGTGGTCGCCATTGTTGTTGGTTTGGGCCTTGCAAGATGTTTTTTACCTTGAAATTTTTTGACATATTGCACTTCCTCCTCTTGTTCATTATAAGAATCATCTTTCTCAAAACCACCATCATCTTGCATATAGTTCTCCACTCGAGTTTGCACTTGTGAACCCTTGGTCCTCCTCTTTTCACCAACACATTCACTCCCTCAACTGCATTAAATTGCTTAGAAGCTTGCACTTGATTTAGTTGGGGCTTTGCTAGTTGAGTCATGGTAGTAGTAAATTCGGCAATGGCTTGCCCATGGTCTTGAAATTCTTTGTGAAGGTGGATCATATTCAGATCGCCTTGTGGAACATTGGCCCGAGATTGCCAAGAAGACGAGGTTTACGCCATATCATCCATGATTTCACACGCCTCAGCATAAGGCGTAGTCATAAAGTTCCCATCGGCTAGTTGATTTACTACACATTGGTTGGTTGTGTTAATCCCACAATAAAAGGTTTTTTGAATCATGTTTCGTGTAGTGGTTCATTCGGAACTTGCTTAAATGCCAAGATTTCATCTCGAAGTGTAGCCATGTGCCCGAGAGAGAAAAACTTAGCAATGAAATTTTCCACCAACTCATCCCAAGTGTGAACTGAATGGTTCGCCAATCGTTTTAACCAATCTAAAGCTTTTCCCCGTAGAGATAAGGGAAAAAGCTTTAGCCTTAATGCATCCTTGGAACGTTAGTTTTCTTGCTCCCCCAACATGTGTCCACAAAGCCCTTCAAATGTTTATCAGCATTTTGAGTTGGAGCACCAGTAAAGAAACCGCATTGCTCAAGCAAAGTGAGAATCACATTGGTGATTTGGAAGTTGCCCGCCCTAATGCGGGGATGGATTATTGCACTAGTATAACCTTCATTTGGCAATATCCGGTGTGGAGCCGCTCGTGGTGGAGGTGGGGGTGGAACGGGCACATTGCCATGTGGTATCCGGCCTCTCCGGTTGGCTTGAGGCTCAAGAGGTACCTCCTCTTCTTGTTCCTCCTTGTCGTCCAATTCCCCCAAATGCAAATTGCTTAGATCATTCTTCGCAATGTTTGTACCTATAATTTCTTAAGCAAGTTAGTAACACAAAAGGGAAAGAAGATTTTCCAAAAACACACTCAAATATATAGCTAACACCATTTTAACTCCCCGACAACAACGCCAAAAATTGATGCACGTCCAATCCGCATTCAATAGTGAGTGGAATCTGTCGTTGTAAGAATAGTACCCAACAAGAGTCGGGGTCGATTTTCACAGGGTGTAATATGGGTGTTAAGGTATACACTTTATAAGAGCAAATGAAATGACTAAATTGCGCTTCCAAACAAGAGACTTTTTTTTTTCTACTTCTGAAGTAACACTATCAATTATGAACTAATGCGAAGAAACTAGAAAGTGAGTGATTGTTTTTGTTATTTTGCCCAAATGGTTAAAAGGTCTAAGGATGTGACCTTCACCTAGGTGTTCGCCTAATGGATTAAGCACGTTAACACATGTTTTATTGATCGAGATGCATTATAGCTCTCAATTCTAAGTTACCCACTCAATACCTCTCGGTCATAGAGTGATTTTGCCCAATTTGGCCTTCTCAAGCCCAAATGGGTTTCAAGCTAAACAATTAATATGAGCTCAAGTCAGATTTTTCCTATCTCTAGTTCAAACCCTTTAATTAGTCTAATCAAATCTTTAATTAGCCCAATTTCTTGTTATCCATGTTTTTCTAGACTAGGTCTCTCTTTCTCAAGTAAAGACCAAGTCAAAAAGGCATGAATCAATATTTGTACCCATTAATTCTAAAATTAAAGCATAAACAAGGTTAAATAATCAACATCCAATCATAAACAAGCATTAAATTAAATACCCATAAGGTTTACACACTAGAGTGGGTCACAGCCTTAGTAAAAGTCTAACTACTCATAGTAGAAAATTAAGAAAACAAAGAAGAAATACTAACTAAACTCATAATATAAAATTAAAATGATAATCTATGATGTTTTTATCCCAAATTGATCACAAATTTCCTAAAATAGAAAATTATAATGGCTACAACTGCTTAAGCTTCAAAACTTGACCTAAAAATATGATTCCCGTCTATTATAGTTGCCCAAAATTTGCCAACAAAAATTCCCCTCATGAGGTTGTGCAGCCACACAATTCCATGTGTAGTCCGCACATTGCTTGGTCATGTAAGGAGCTGGATTTTGCAGCCGCATAATTTAGTTTGTGGCTGCACTTCAGGCAAGGCTTCAGTCTTGGTCATTTGCACACTCTATGAAATTTTTGAATTCTTATCAGTACGTACTATTTTCTACGGCCGCACAATTTATGTGTCGTTCACACTTCTGGTTAAAGTACTGTTGGACTTCTTCACTAAGAATTCGGTGGTCCACACTTGCTTCTGTGGCTATAGAAATACCTCTGCGAACTGCACTTCTTGTGTGTTGCACCCTTCTTGCCTTGCAAATCGGAACACTCCTTTTTTAGTCGGATTTCTTCTTAAGAGCCCAATTTTCCAACATTCCTGCAATTTGCTCACTTTCATTAGTTTTGGGAACGTAAATCAATACTTTTGGTCTAAAATAAAAGTAAAAAGATATTAATAAATAGTCAAAATCCACACTTATCAACTGCCAATAGAACAAATACAAAGATAGAGTAGCTTTCTTACCAATATACAAAAAGCACATATCAAATGCACGTAAGAAAGTCTGCCTATATACGAAAGGAGCTCCCAGAAAATGCTATATAGAAATATATATGGATTCGGTAAATATTTTCTTCTTCCCTTGTGTCTAAATGTAACCATTTGCCTCTTATCCCTCAGATATGGGCTTGTAGCTTGATTGAGAAGATCCATCACATTATAAAAGATAGAATTCTCATGAATGATGCTCCATTTAGCCAATGCATATGCTACTTGATTAGCTTAACCTATAGCAGTGTTGGATGGAAAACTCGGATGATTGCAAGAATTGTAGAATATCCTTAATTGTGCCCTGCATTTTCCAGACTGGACAGGCCTTTCAACATGTTAACTAAGATCAGAGAGTAACATTCTAAAATCAAATTGCAATATCCCTGATCGATGAACCTTCCAGTGGTTGTGCAAATGTCATAATCAAAACACCAATAGTATTCTAATGATGCCCCCTGATCCCATATTCCTTTCTCCATCCCTAATATCATCTGTGTTAATCTTAAACCAATTTTCCACTGGTTTAATACATCTAACAATAATTAATTGATAAGAAAAATCCAAAGATGAGGTTGGAGTAGATGGTTTTAGGAGAAATAATGATGACAAAAAAAGTGTTAGAGTCTAACTTAAAAAGATGTAGTTTCAAATTTAGGTCGACATGATGGAGTAAATGAATCCCAACTCTTAGTGAGTCGAAATTGACACATACGTACATATAGTTAATATGCACAACAAGGGTGCACATTGATCAGATTGGTTTGATTTTGAAAAAACTCGATTCGATATTTGACTTTAAAAAAATATATTATACTAAAACTAGACCTAATTAAATACGATATGGGTCAATTCTTTGCTTTTTTATTTTAGTTTCCTAAGCCTTTACACCATAATAAATAGGGTCTTAAACGACGATGAGTAGTATTAATAAATATTACGGATATATAATGTCAGATTAGAGCGTAAGTTTACTATCCTCTATATGCTCAGGATTGGACGTAGTAAAGTATTTGTTCATCCAACCTAACAATTTTGGCTTAGACTTTGTATATTTTAAAAGATTTACTAAATAATTATAAATAGTTAATTTTGTAGCCACTAAATTAGATAATATTTTGGTAGAATCCTGAATTGATTGAAACCCATAAAGTTAAAATATATTGTGTAGTAAATTATTTTATTAAATGAGAGGTGCTTTTCTTTTTGTTTGAGAAAACTCGACCTTATTACCAGTAACAATGGAAGGGATGATCTTCTTTTACCACTACTGAATCAAAATGGGGGAGAAAATGACAAGGATCTTCAAATAATGAAGAAGATGTCGAGTATACAACTTTTTTTTTTGAAAAGTTATTCAGCCAGTAAAGGATAAAATACTGCAAAAAGATGATACCAACAGTCAAAATGTGCCATTTAATTGCATTTTTTCAAATTTAATTTCAACTTTTTTTAATGGAAAAATGGTTTTGAATTTTCAAAAGTTTAAATTTAACTATAAACTTGAATAACTAAAAAGATGGCGTCGAGTTAATGCACAACTTCATGTTTTTTAAAATTTTAAAGTTGTACACTTATGACGCTTTCTTTTATTTAATATATTACGACTTCATTATTTGTGAGTTGTTAGAAGTATAGGTGCCTAATGGACCTGACTAACTCGGCTTTGGTTTGATCATACACGAATTTAGAACAACCGACATCAACCCTCGATAATGGGGAAAAGATTGGGGCTAGATAGGGAGGGGGGGGGGGAGAGGGGGAGGCAATCTCGGTTCATATTGATAATCGGTGGATTGGGATCGATTCATCATTTTTGACCTTTTTTCTTTAAAAACTAACTCCTTTCCCTTACATATTTACCTTTTTGAAGAACTATAGTTAGCCTCCTTTATTTTTGAAATTAAAAATTTATGCATAATGGATAATTCTTCTCGTATGCCTAGGCCCTAAAAAAGAAACAAGGTGTGAAACTATTTTGATCGCTAGATAAAATACGGTTCAATATAATCGTTGTACTTAAATATTTAAGCATGAGGTTGAAAGTAATAGAGTGGGAGGGGTACTTTGGTCAAACACTTGTTTCATAAGTACCTTCATGCGAGAGATGAAGTAGAAGGTTGCTATAAGGTTAGAGATTGAACTGAATCGAAATGATGAAACAAAGGAAGAGTAGAAGAACGTGCACAAAATGAGTTTAAAGTTTATCTTTGTTGTTTAGTAAATTTATTAATTATAAAAATTATATTGCAAGCTTTGAATGAATTTGCAATGTTATTAATTGAAGTTTGATTTAGTTGTTGCAAACTTTAAATTTATAAGTTTAAAAATAGCAATAGAACTTGTATTTAAAATCTTAATGTTCAAGGTACTATTTAATAAAATTTAAGGCTTTAAATATTTATTACGTTACTCTTCAAAATTAGTATAAACTTATTGATTTTTTAGATACAAGTTTAATAACATTCAAACAAAAAGTTTATTGTAATTATTTAATTAACTTTTTAAAAAAAAAAAAAAAGACGTGAACAGTCTGGCCCGGACTGATGGGGACCAATTAAGCCCCCAAACCCAGGCCCTTAAGAGCCCGATTTCTTAGCCCTTTACCAGGGTATCGAGACCAGTCAGACCCAAATTTGCCTAGATCGAGTTTGGATCATTTTGAACCGCCCCGACCCCTTTACATATATAGTTAGAACATGCATTTCATCATTTCGGAAATAAAGTTTCTAACAACCCCATTTATTAAAAATGGGACACAAAAATATCATTTCAAGAAAAGATCTCGTCGCCTCCACACAAGTATTTATTATTACTTGATATGTTTCATTTGCATTGTCTCTTTCTCCAACTTAAATAATTGATAGAGTATAGTAGATAAATATTCCAGTAGATATATGTACAGGAGAAAATTAGTTTGTAATAAATGATCAAATAAAAGCATGACATGTGAAACCACAGACAAGCAAAAGGCAAATCAAGTAATAACTAGTACCGGGGACAAAGGCTACAACTGCATCGGATAGACCCCAACGGGAACACGATCAATGGGAGCATGTCGAATATTTGTCATCATATAACATTCAATGAAGAATATTCTTTGACTTTAAATGACAGTCGTTGCAGAGAATATTTGCATTTATGGCCTACCATTACATATCCATCAATGGCTCCTTTATTATCATTTAAGTAGTACATGATCCTAAGATCTTGTTTTCCTAGATAGAACTAAATAGCATGCTCAACAGCCATTGTACCACATGAAATTCTTGGCAAAACTCATGTTGTATTACACTTCCACTCTCAATTAAAACAACTTTATTTGCTTTTTATATTGCTCTTACTTCTGTACGGAGACAATTTCAATTTCAAAGAAGTGCGATTTTTGAAGCCAATCAGATTCGACACAACCAAAGGGATCCTAATGTATGATGTTAATATCAAGGGACTCGTGGCCACAGAACATGGGATTGCCAACATCTGCGTGAGGAGGTGGCGACGTTGTTGAAGAACAACCATCTTAGGGAGTTCTTGAGTGACCGAGCCAAGAACAAATCCCAGTCGGGACAATGTAAAGCCTTCGAAGATAACAGAAGACTCTCCTCGGTTGAATATCAGTATGATATTCGGAGGAAATAAAATTAATGGCGTGACATTCTCGGCGGCCAAGAAAATAATGATATCAGTAACCCACAACAAGAGACTCCAAAAAGTCGCAGAAGAAGACATCACCTTCACTGAGAAAGATGCCGACAGACTTCTTCTGCCACATAATGATGCTCTGGTAATTTCTCTCAATGTCTTAGATTTAAGAATAAGAATGTTTTGGTTGACCCAGGAAGCTCGGCCAACATTATCCAATGGAGAGTGTTGGAAAAAGAAAAATTAACCGGAAGCATCATTCCGGCAACAAAAATCCTTGTTGGGTTCAACTTGGAAAGTGTGACGACACGAGGAGAGATCCTGCTGCCCACGAACGCTGAAGGGGTAACCAAGACCACCTTATTCAAAGTGGTAGACGGAAACATGAGTTACAACATAATCCTCGAAAGAATAGGGTTACATGAGAGAAAAGTCGTGCCCTCAATATACCATCAATTGTTAAAGTTTTCGACCCCGGAAGAAATCAAATAGATAAGAGAAGATCAACTGGTGGCAGGAGATGATAGCAATGTCAATTTCTAGTAGCAAATGGAAGGATCCCATTAAATAGCAATTACTAGAACCGACACCTTCTCCCTCAACCAATAAAGATGATAAAGGCAAGGAGTCGTTGGAATCCATTTAAGTGCCGAGATACATTCAGGTACCAGAGGAGACAGATAAAACCAAATCCATTGTAGAATACCTCGAGCAAGTGGATTTGTTTGAAAAATCTTGGAAAAGAAATTTCACTTGGGAGCAGGACTTGATCCCGAACTCATGTCAGGATTTATTAATTTCCCTAAAGTCAACATTGATTGTTTTGCATGGTCGCACTCGTATATGACAGGTATCCCATTAGAGGTGTCCATGCACAAGCTAAGCCTGGACCCGAACTTCCACCGGTATGGATGAAGAAACGCCTAATAGCCGAGGTAGAAACAAGTTTGTTAAAGAAGAGGTAACTCGACTACTAGACATCGGTTCAATCCGGGAGGTAAAGTATCCCGAATGGTTAGCAATGGTGTTGTGGTTCCAAAGAAGACTAACAAGTTTAGAAATGTGTGTAGATTATAATGACATAAATAAGAAGTTCCCTAAAAACTCATTCATATTTCCAAAAATTGATCAAACGATTGATGCAACATCTAGACATGAGTTAAATGAGTTTTTTCGATGCTTACCCCGGGTACAATCAAATCAAGATGAACTGGGAGGATCAGGAAAAAACTTCGTTCATAACAAACTTTGGCACATATTATTATAATGTGATACCATTTGGGCTTAAAAACGCAAGCCATTTTTCAAAGGCTCGTTAATAAGATGTTCGATAAGCAAATAGGCGAAGCAATGGAAATATATATAGATGACATGTTAGTCAAGTCTTTGAATATAGGTGATCATTTGAAAACACCTCCAAGAAACCTTCTATATCTTAAGGAAGCATAACATGAAACTCAACCCGGAAAAATATGCGTTCGGGGTTGCCTTCGGTAAGTTCTTAGGATTCTTGGTTTCAAAGGAAAGGGATCGAGGTAAATTCTGATAAAATCAAAACCATCGAAGACATCCCGGACCAGTTAACGAGTGTAAAATAAGTACAGAGGCTACCCGGAAGATTGGCCACTTTAAGCAGGTTCATCTCTCGATCCTCAGAAAAATGACATCATTTCTTCTCACTTTTGAAGAAGAAGAACAATTTTGAATGGACTCCAGAATGTTAGAAGGCCTTAAAAGACCTGAAACACTACCTATCAAGCCCTCCGCTACTATCAAAATCAGGGGAAGGTGAACAATTATTGATATATAACAGTCTCAAAAGTAGTGGTAAGTGCCATTTTAGTCCGAGAGGACGAAGGTATGCAATTTATTGCCTAATACGTTAGTAAAATTTTTCAAGGAGCGGAGAATCGCTATATGTACCTCAAAAATCTAGCCTTAGTTCTCGTAGTCGCCTCTCGAAAGCTTAGGGTGTATTTTTAGTGCCACCTGATAGCCGCTGTGAAAATATTTCCCTTTCGGAATGTTGTTCACAAGACCAAGTTGGCTAAATGGGCGGTCTAAATTAGTGAATTCGAAATTGATTACAAACCCAGGACTACAATCAAATCATAAGTTTTGGCCGACCTCGTGGCGGATTTCAATCCCGGGTTAATGCCCCTAATTGCTAAAAAAATGGTGTTGGTGTCGGAAACTATATTTGAACTTTGTCCTTGTTTATAGATGGAGCTTCCAATTTAAAAAGGTTCGGGCTCGGGGTGGTTCTAATCACGCCCTTGGGGGTAACCCGGAGACAAGCCATTAAGACTGTTACAATAACTAACTATGAAGTCGAGTATGAGGCTTTAGTTGCAGAACTCAAACTGGCCTGGGGACTTGGCTCGAAGTCATAGAGATCAAATGTGGATCCTATTTGGTAGTAAACCAAGTGTACGAGATTTTTGACACAAAGGAGAAAAGCATGCAACAATATGTGAATAAAGTTCAGGCATTGTTGTGACGACCCAAAGGGTCATCACCTATTTTCTTACCCATTCCGTAATTCCGAGGACTTGGAAACCTCATTTAGGGTTGCCTCGATTTACGTGCACAGTCAGAGTGCGTAGCCAGATAAACTTAAATATGAAATTTTGTGAAAAATGCTAAGTTTTGATATTAAAATGAATAAATTTGACTTCGGTCAACATTCTGGGTAAACGGACCCGGACCCGTGATTTGAGGGTCCCGGAGGGTCCGTAGGAAAATATGGGACTTGAGTGTATACTCGGAATCGAATTTCTAGGTCCCAAGCCCGAGAAATGAATTTTTGACTAAAATTATTTTCTGAAAATATTTAAGGAAATTGATAATGAAATCTGATTAGAAAGTGATGGTATCAAGCCCGTATTTTGGTTCCGGCACCCGTTACAGGTCTTATATATGGTTTAAGTCCTTTCTGTAAAGTTTGGTTGAAAACGGATCTCGTTTGTCGTGTTTCGGACTTAAAATGGAAAATTTGATGTTTTATGAAATTTGCTAGAATTCATGAATTTTGAGACTTAATTCGATGAATATGACGTTATTTTGGCGATTTGATCGCACGTATAAGTTCATAGGATGTTTTGAGGCAGTGTGTATATTTGATTTGGAGCCCCGAGGGCTCGGGTGAATTTTGGATAGGCCACGAATTTCATTTTTGAACTTGGAAAATTTGCTGGTGCAACAGATCTGCAGGCTTCGCATTTGCGAAGCCAGCATCGCAAATGCGAGCTCGCAAATGTGAGCCATTCATCACAAATGCGAAGATGCCCTTGCTGTCCAGGGATCGCAAAGGCGACCATATGGTTCACAAATGCGAGTATGGAACCTTCGCAAATGCGACATTTTTGGTCGCAAATGCGAAGTCCCTCCTTTTGCTCAGTGTTCGCAAATGCGAACTACACATCGCAATTACCATGCCAGGGGTGTTCCCAATTGCGAACCCCAGTTCGCAATTCCCATGCTAACCAGTGGCCTGCAGTGCACTTAAACCGTATTTTGACTCCATTTTTCATATTTTCTCAAACTCAAACACCCTTGGGCGATTTTTCCAAGAACAAGACTCCTTCCAAATCATTTGTAAGTTGGTTTTTACTCAATTCTTTCAATCATTAAAATCATTTAACATGTTTTCAACTTAAAATCAAAGATTTTCATGGGTGAAACTGGGTGATTTGGGTAGAACTTAGGTTTTTCCAAAATTGGGGTTTGAGTGGGTGATTGACCTCCTTTTAGAGAGATTTTTATATGTTTGGACTTGTGAGAGTATGAGGTTTCTGAAAATGTTAATTTCACCCGATTCTGAGATGCTGGCCTGAGGGGCATTTTGGTCATTTTATCTAAATCCGCGCCTTAGCTTTGAACTAAGGAGTAGAATCAGTTGCTTGAGATGTTATTTACGATATGTAATTGAATTGAATAGATTTGAGCCACTTGGAGTCGGATACTCGTGGAAAACGTGTGATTTCTAGTTGATTTTGAATCGGTTCGAGGTAAGTATCTTGCCTAACCTTGTGTGGGGGACTTCCCCTTAGGATTTGAGTCTTCTCTATTGATTGTATTCCTTGTAAGTGAGGTGACGAGTTCGTGCTCAGATTTATTTGTGGAAATTTGCCTTATTAGGTTCTTAGCTCCTCGTAATTATTGAGTACGAAGTTGTTTTTGATCTGATTGAGTTCCCTATTATTAGTTTCACCTCTACATGTGTTTACTTGGAAATTAATTTCCCTTTTTGGTTTATTCTTGTTGCCTAATTGACTCTTGCTTGGTTTAACTGAAGATCCCTACCCTTCCATAGTCGTGTTATCTCTCGTAATTGCTTGGCTATATTTGGAAATCATTAGTATCTCTCTTGTAATTAATTAGTCTTAATGGAGGTTACGGTTATCTTTCCTCTGCTCACCCTTAATTGAAATCATTGTATACCCTTCGTAACTTGCCCAACTGTAAAAGAAGTTAGATATCCTATGTTTAGTTGATGATTCCTTGTTTGAAATTATTGATTCATGTTAACTTCCTTATTGTTGAACTACGTATTATGGAATCATTTTTTCATATTATTTTTCCTTGTTGCGTTGATCTTATTACGCTTAGTATTCTCTTTTATGGTTATTCCTTGTGAGATAGTTGTACCGTCTCCTGGTGAACGGAGGCACCTGAGTTGATTTCCTTGCGTTGTTCTTTTAAACATTGTCATTCATGGTGTTGTACTTGATATTGTGGTGCACGAGGTTTTTGTCGTGTCGTTGTTGATATTGTGATGCACGAGGTTTCTACCATGCAGTTGTTGATATTATAATGCACAAGGTTTCTGCCGTGCGGTTGTGATATTGTGATGCACGAGGTTTCTGCCGTGCGGTTGTCGATATTGTGATGCACGAGGTCTTTGCCGTGCTATTGTTGCTATTGATGTATTGCACATGCGGCTTAATAAGGCGGGATATGTTTATATGCTTATATGTGGGTTGCGCATGTGGCGGAATAAGGCGGCGCTTATTATATAGTTATTTGCACACGTGGCGTAATAAGGTGGGCTATGTCAGGGGTTAGTTGTAAAGAATTGTGACGGCCTGTGGAGTCATTTCTATGTTGTTTAATATTGTGATTGTGGGTTACTTGCCTTTATGAGCCTTATCGTTTGGGAGTTGTGAGGAAACATCGTACGTGCGGTTCGTTCTCCTTTTTGTGTTACTAGTTGGTAGAATTCTTGTTAAAACACTTACACAAGCATACACGTAGTTGAACACTCCTATTGGAGGTGAATTTCTCCTGATTTTGCTAAGGGTGGAGGTACGCCCTCGTCTATCCATCATATATGTGATATTGGCCCTAGTTAGCCAGTTAGTTGTCAGCATGACTGTGAG
>ML352441.1:0-31960 GCA_005239505.1 Nicotiana paniculata | reverse complement strand
ATATATATATTGCAACCTTAGCTTTATTGCAACTCTGGTGTTAAGAATTATATATATTTGCAACTTTTTTTTTTAATTAAAAGAACATTGTTTTAGAAGACGTTGTTTGAAACATTCAGGTTGAAGGTGGTTTCAATGTGGAAAAGAAAAATGGTTCAAACGACTCCTTGAAGGAGGATACGAAGGCACAAAATCACGTTCCTTTGTGATGCCCCATCTCTGTTTCTACATAAATCAATTCTATTTGTACCTTAAAATGGAGTTGTTTTTAAGGCATTCAAGCACTATTGCATAATATTACTATTACATGAGAAGGCAGGGCAATTTCATGTGTGAAGGTTTTAGGAAGTTGGTCCAATTTCTGTAGGGCCATTGGCTTTAAGCTTTTCGTCTTCTGTCGCAAGGTATAGTACAGAAAATATAAGCAGGTAAATTTGAGGAACAACATTCATGCCTTAGAGGATAGTCACAGACTTATCTCATAAATTGGACACATAAATATACACTAGGAAATTACACCTAATGACCTTGAAAATGGATGTTCTTGATTTTTTGACACGTGCTTGCCCCATGGGCTCCTTAAAGGTCAAAAGTTAAAACTGTTAGCTCATGGGGCAAGCGAGGGGAAACTGTTGTTAAACTTGAAGTTCTGCCAATGGGGCAAGCGGCATCAAAAAATTGAGAGTGGCACAGAAGTGTCCTTTCTGTGCAAATCACCCAATATATACACAATAACAATTCTACAAAGTTGATCAAGTTCAAAAATGCCTTACAAGCTTAACTGTGACGGACGTCAACAGATGCTCCATAGTTTTCTTCAATGTCCTGTTGAATCTGCTTAGCGGAATTCATGACAGATTGTGCACAACTGCTTATATCGATTACATCAAGTGTGGTTATTTCTACGAAATCTTGAGGGATGGAATCCAAGCACCAGCAAGCGTTGACGAACAGGCGTTGAAGGCATGAAAAGTGATCACTACTAGCTCTCCAATACTTATACCGAATCTCCAAACGTTTCAGTAGCAACAACTTCAAGCTAGGAAACCTGTCCTCAACTACTTCCCACTCCTTGCCTTTGCAGGCATTATTTGTTAGTTTAAGGGCCTCGAGTTTGGGCAACTTACTTACAATGCTCAGATCCTTCCACCGAAAACAAGTCCCCTTAAAAGCTAACTTCTTAAGGTTTTGTGGAAAAGCATATGATGGAGGAAGGGAGCAAAGGTGGAAATCTCTTCAATATTCCCCTACTTGGATGACCAACTCGGCGAGCTGTCTCTTCCTTTTTAAACACGGTTTTGATCTGAAATTTCAATTCTTGGAGCTGATCTAAGTAGCAAAGATCCTGAAAGACCTTGTCATTGCTTCTACATCTAGTCCTGGTGGAATCCACATATGTGTAACTTGTTTAGGTTGGGCATTAGTCTAAAGACTGACGAAGTACAATAAAAAGGATTCCACCCGGAGAGACATTGCAAATTTGGTTTTTCCAAAACCAAACTTTTCTCTGTAGGCTCAACATAACATAAGTAATTCCAGTCAAAACAGAGGTGCCTCAATTGCGGCATTGTCAAAATTTCTGATGGTAATATGAAATGATCATTTTGCGAGGCCTCAGGATTCCCAAGCTTAAGTATGAAAGTTTGCAGATAATATTGATGGAGGAATGTCTAGTGAAGAGGGAATCCAAGCCTGTATATAAAGACTCAAAGCTAGGTATATCAAGTGAATTAAATCAAGTATCCAACTGGGAAAAGTTAAAACATGTCAATGAAGCAAGATGTAGTACTCTCACTAGCTTGAAACGTAATAGGTATGGCTTAAGGTATCTATTAAAAAAACGAAAATAGAGCGGGCTTCACTACAATGGCACCTAGCTATATCTTCAGTATTGACATCTTTAATATTGATGTCTTAGAGGAAAAATGTATGGATTGTGCGCATGGATTTTGATCATTCTTTCCGTTGATAACATACAAAAACTTTAAGTTCCGAGCTTCTCTCAAACAGAGTTCACGGGTCACATCATGCATTCCGCAACATTGGATTTTTCCATCAAAACTCAAATGGTGAATGAAAATTAAACTTCTATCTATGAGATCTTTTAGACATTCTTCCACAACTTCTTCAATGCTTTTCCTATCTTCTACCTTCAAAAATCCCTCCACAACCCATAATTTCATTGACAAAAATCAATTTATCCTCGGGGAAGATTACAAAATACAAAAAGCATGCTTTTAGGTGATGTGGCAGGTGATGGTAACTTAAAGCCAGCACTCTTATGCTTTGGACATCAAGATCTACGCTTACCACTGAACTTACATTCTCGGCAATACCTCTCCACTCATTCAATGTTTTACCAATTTTGGAGAGAAGTCCAGCAATCACAACAATAGCTAGAGGCAATCCTCTCCATTTTAATGCAATTAGTTTACCAAGTTGTTCAAATTCGGGGGGAAGTTGTCTTTCGCAAAGACCTTTTTGTACAATAAACTCCAACTTTCATCAAAATTCATGAGACGCATTTGATAAGGAGGCTTACCTGAACTAGCATATTCATCCACCGTCACATTTCGAGTAGTCATAAGTATTCGGCTTCCATTGTTCCAGTCTGGGAAACATAGTTTTATATCATCCCAAGCTTCTGAAGTCCATATGTCATCAATGAATATCAAGTACCTCCGGCCTTTTAGAAGCTTCTTCAGTTGGTCGGTGTCACGACCCAAATACCTAAACCGTCGTGATGGCGCTTATCGTGGACCTAGGCAAGCTGACATTTTCAATATGCTTTCAATATAACAGAAATGAGTTAAGGAAATTAAATTAACCGCAAGTTTACATAACAACGGGGTAAAACCAAAACACAAGTGTGGAATAATAGACTGACATCGAGGTGTCACGAAGTCATGAGCATCTAACAACTAGTCTAGAAACAGAGTCTACAACAGTTTGTGCCAAATGCCAATACAAGAGAGAAAAGATAATAAGAAAGGAGAGACAAGGATTGCGGACGCCGGCAGCTACCTCGTAAGTCTCCGATAATCAGCTACGCACGAAATAAATACCCTCTGTGACCGGGCACACCTGGATCTGCACATGAAGTGCAGAGTGTAGCGTGAGTACAATCAACTCAGTAAGTAACAGAAATAAATAAGGAACTGAGAACCAGTGACGAGCTATGTAAATACAGTTCATTTCAGAAGTTTTCAGTAAAGAGTGAACATGCTTTCAAATCCGGCAGTTTAAGTCAAATCAGTTTGAGCTCAAGTAAACCAGGTATAAATCTTTCAGAAATTGCACAACAACGGCAGATAACAACTAAGTGCAACAATAACTAAAAGCAAGTACAGCCTCTCAAGGCAATAGTCACTTAACCCATCTCAACAGCTTATACACTCGGCTCTCAGCCCTCAATACTCACTCTCAATAGGTACCTGCGCTCACTGGGGGTGTACAGACTCCGGAGGGGCTCCTTCAGCCCAAGTTCTATACCGTTGCGGTGTGCAGCCCCGATCCAATCTCGTTGCGGCGTGAAACCCGATCCATCTCGTTGTGGCGTGCAACCCGATCCATAATATATATAAGTAGCTCTAAGGCTTGTTGTGGCGTGCAACCCGATCCATAATATATATATAAGTAGTTCGAAGGCTTGTTACGGCATGCAACCCGATCCATATACCTCACATAGCTCACAGCTCGGCACTCAGGCCCTATCTCAGTCACTAACCTCTCCGGTCTCTCGGGCTCACAGAAATCATAATATTCAGCCCAAACAGAGAATACAACAAGTATTAACACGAAATGAGAGAGAACAGAGATATGATACACAAGTAAGAAGGTGATTGAGTACAAGACAGCAATTAGCAGTCAATTCAACAAGTATACGACCACTGCGGGTCCCAACAGTGATATCATATGGCCTAAGCATGGTTTCTAACATGAAAGGCATTCAAATTTCCAAAATACAAGGAAAAATAGATAATAATAATGGGCTATTCGACTTTATAGTCTCACGGGGCGGACCAAGTCACAATCCCTCATGGTGCACGCTCACAAGCCCGTCATCTAGCATGTGTGTCACCTCCAATTGATCACATCATACCAAATTCAGTTTTCATACCCTTAAAACCAGATTTAAGACTGTTACTTACCTCAACCGCGCAGAAATCCTACTCTGAAATGCCCTTGCCTCTCGAATCAGCCTCCAAATGCCTGAATCTAGCAACAAACAGTACAAGATAATCAATATAGGCTAAAAGGATAAAATTCCACAAGAAAACTACAAAAATAAAGCCCAAAATCCGAAATCGGCTCAATCCGACCCCCCGGGCCCAAGTCTCGAAACCCGAAGACAGTCACAAAACCCGAAAGTCCATTCACTCACGAGTCCAACTATACCAAATTTATCAAAATCCAACCTCATTTGCCCCTCCAAAACCCCAAAATTCACTCTCCAATTCTCAAACCCTAATTTCCCAAATCTTACCTTAAAAACTCATCAACTAGGTGTAAAATCAGTGGGGAAACACCATTATTGAAGATCAATAGGCACAAGGAACTTACCTCAATGATTACTTCGAAATCCCTCTCAAAATCCCCAAAATCCGAGCTCAAAAATGATGAAAATGGTGAAAAATCTCGAAGTCTTCTATTTATAGGTTCTGCCCATTAAAACAGCACATAGGGACCTCCTGTCGCATCTGCGACACCGCACCTGCAGAAATTCAATCGCAGGTGCAGATTTCACTTAAAATCCCAGGCTCCGCTCCTGCGGCTTCATGACCGCGTCTGCGCCTATCGCAGGTGCGGGAATCCATTGCACCTGCGCTCAGCTGCCCACTTCTGCGCCCCTCGCAGGTGCGGGAAAGTCTTCGCACCTACAGCTTCTGCCCAGCTCGCCCTTGGCCGCTTCTGCGGCTCCTTCTTCGCTTCTGCAAACTCGCACTTGCGGTTCCCACTCCGCAGGTGCAACTACACCAGCAACAGCAGCACTTCAGCTACTCTTTCAATTCCAAAATCAAGTCTGAAACCTCCTGAATTCCACCCGAGGCCCTCGGGACCTCAATTAAACATGTCAACAAGTCATATAACCCCATGAGAACTTAGTCGAACCTTCGAATCACTCAAACAACATCAAAACACCAATTACACCCAGATTCAAGCCTAAAGAACTTCTAAACTTCCGAATTCCGCAAACAACGCTGAAACCCATCAAACCACGTTCGATTGACTTCAAAGTTTGCACACAGGTCCTAAATGGCACCATGAACCTACTCCAATTCCCGTAAATCGATTTCGACCCCAATATCAAATTTTTCCTTGCCGGCCAAAATTCCAACTTTCGCCCATTCAAGCCTTATTCTACTACGGACCTCCAAATCATATTCCGGACGCGCTCCTAAGTACAAAATCACCTAACGGAGCTAACGGAACCCTCAAAATTCAAATCCGAGGTCTTTTACACACAAGTCGACATCTGGTCGATTTTTCTAACTTAAGCTTCCAATTAGGAAACTAAGTGTCTCAATTCACTCTGAAATCAACTCGGACCCGAACTAACCAACCCGGTAAGACATATAACAGCTGTAAAGCACCATAGAAGCAGAAATGAGGGAAACGAGGCTATAACTCTCGAAACAACCGGCTGGATCTTTACCGCTACTTTTCCATCATCTTGCTCATAAAGTTCATGCGTCTTTCCACTTATAGAAGAAAGGAGGCCTAGAATAACATTTCTCGCATGATACTCTTGTGATACAGTAGCTTTTGCACGAACGTCAAAGTGAGACATAATGAATGGATCATTGTAGATTTTGTTAGCCAAAGTTGTCTTGCCGATACACCCCATCCCTACAAATGAGACAACTTCTAATTCACTTGCTCCTCTAGCAAGTTGATCCTGCATCATCTCGAATTCATTTTCAAGACCAACCATCATATTCTCAAACTCCAAGTCATGTTGAAATGCGCTGGCGAGGGTCATATTTTCGGCTTCTAGACCTTTGATCAGCATCACCATCCAATTGTTCATCGTAGAATCAATGTGTCCAACCGCTTGTTTCAGGGCAAAATGAAGTTCCCAAAAATCTATTCTTTGTGTAACTGCACTATCTGCTGAGGAAACTTTTTTTGATTCGGAGTCAACATCACTCTTTTATTGACTTCTGAGTTTCTTGAACACGGTTTTGCTTTTCTCTTCCTTTTTTTTTTCTTTTCTTAAATGTTGAATCTTATACTTGTATGGCCCTCCCTTAAAATGCTATCTTTAAAGTTGGAAATATTTTGGAAGTGTTGCGATTGAAATTATTTTACCATAATTAAGAAGCAGCAGAACGCTTCACTTCTCCACAATTTCTAATTTTGTAATCAGACGATTAGCGGAAAAATGTGACTCGATTTATATACTTCTTCAATGTAGGATCTCAAGCTTACACATACAAGTATTCTAGTCAGAAGCGAATTCAATACTTATGCTTAATGAGTTCGATCATTAATGTTTTTAACACTGGCTGACTCACTACATTTTTAAAACAAAGAGTTCAGAATATTTGTCAAATTAACACACAGTATATTCTCTCCGCATAATACTAAATTTGGATGAACCCGCTGCTTAAGTGTTGCATCCAACTGGTTCAGGTTAAACGATTCACAAATGAAAACTGTGTGGAGAAAACGAACTTAGACTAACAGTGACAAATTTAGGAGCTAAGAAAATTGAATTTTCCATCAAATCTCAAATGGTGGATGAAAATTGAACTTCTATGTATGAGATCTTTTAGACATTTTTCCACCACTTCTTCTATGCTATTCATCTCTCCTGCCTTCGAAAAAACCCTTGGCTGCCCATAATTTCAAAAGTCTATTCACAAAAATGAATTTATCATCCTATAAGAATGCAGAATACAGAAAACACACTTCTAGGTGATGTGGCAAGTGATGGTCACTCAAAGCCAACACTCTCATCAAGCACTGGACACAGGGCCGACCCACGTTGGTTCAAGGGGGTTCAATTGAACCGCTTCGTAAATTCTTTTAACTATTTTTATGTGCAAATTATCTTTCTAAGAGAATAACTCCTACAAAGTAAAGGTCGTTGCAAAGGGAGTTCCTTGATCTGATGGTTCAAGCGGGTTCAAAATGTATAAATGGTCGTAAATCTCTTATATTATTCTTGTCGTTTATACATTTTCATAGTTTTTTTGGCCTTTCTGTTTCTTTATTTTCCCATGTTCTAAACTAAGGAAAGCCACCTAAACACTATGATACACCACTTTAACATTTTATCTCCATAATTCTTCAAAAGAGTCATGTCGTGTTTTTATTTTTATTTTTTTTTTTTTTTTTTTATTTTTTTAAGAATGAAGATGTTGAGGTGAATATTTTAAAGGACCCTAATATACACAAATTATACAATTTATATAAATGTATAGGTATATATATAATGATTTTCGTTTTTGATTTTTTCTTCAAATATTATTCTATCCAAACTTGACAACCTTTTTATATGAAACATTTCAAATCATTTTTAAACTATTTTACTTGCCTCTTTGTTGTCGACCTGCATCATCGCTGCTGCTGCTTCTTCTTTATCTTATTATTTATTTTATATTAGTTATCTTTCATAGTTTTGAAACATTTTATAATGAAATTATTAATTTAATTTAGTTGATAGTTCTCTTATGTTATTTTTGATTTACAGCTAGCGCAAGTTAAATTATGAATTTAATATTTTAATATAGATCAAATTGATGTTTGTTCTGGTAAAATTTCTGAAATAACTTTAAGTAAATTGTAAAATTTGTAAGATAAATAGATCTATTGATAAAATCTAGGCAAATGTTTAAACAAAATTAAAACAAGACGACTTCGAAACGAAATAAAGAGTAGTGTGTTTCGTTAAAAACCAAAATAAACGGAGCAAGGTAAACTTTGTGTGTTAACTTAGTGTCGCTTTTAATGTCAACTGCTGCCGAGGACTTAGTATATTTTTGAACCTGCTTGCATAAAGTTCTGGAATCTCTGTTTACTAAAAGAAGTTATATTCTTTGCAATACATTTTTTACTCATCCAATGCTTTATCAATTTTGGGGAGAAATCCAGCAATCACAATTTACAGCAGTTGCTCTTCTGCCACATTTTAATGCAATATGTTTCCAACTTTTCAAATTCAGGAGAAAAACAATCTTTCTCAAAGACTTTTCTATGTGGTAAATTCCAATTTTCATTAAAATTCAGGAGACTAAGGAGGCTTACCTAAGCTAACATATTCAGCCATCTCCATATTTCGAGTTAGTCAAGAGTATCCGGCTTCTCTTGTTACAGCTCGAGAAACATAGACTTAAAACGATTAAAATCTCGAACCCATAAACTTGAAATCGTGGCTGTGCCTCTGAGGTCATGTCCTTCTTTCTCTCAAAGGCTAATTTCTCTTCATACATAAAGAGGGAGATTTCTCAACTTGATAGTTCTGAATTTTCAAAAGTCCATATTTCTCAAATAAAAAACAGACAGAACAAAGTTGCCTGTTTATATTTTTAACCTTATCAAAAGTACAGGATGCTAATAAGGAAAAGGAGAGAATTGTGATCATTATCACATCCTAAAAGTGTCCCACTAATTTCTCAAACAAACAAATAGAAAGACAAAAGATGGATGGTAACAGGGAAAAGGAGAAAGATTTGTGATCAATTCAGATCCTAAAATGCCCGCTAACAGAACTTAGCAAATCAAATAATTCATAATACACAAATAAATAAAGAAATCCTAATATAGAATCTTCACTATAGCTCCACTCTGTCAATTTTAGAGTGATTATCCCTGCAAAATCTTGCGCAGCTGACTACAAACCTGCATTTATGTCAATAGTAGACGTTTCTTCATGGGAAAACTCACTACCAGGATGCACCTTTGCAACAGTGTCCGGCCATATTCACTTTCTGTAGAAATCCCACAGCAAACCATAATAACATCAGTGTGTTGACCACAATCAAATTGTTCTTCGGGAAGAACAAAATACAGAAAGCATGCTTTTAGGTGATGGGGCAAGTGATGATTACTCGAAGCAACCACTCTCATGTGCTCACCAAGGAAGTGGTATTCTTGGTAACACTTTGCTAGAGGCAATCCTCTGTATTTTAATGAATTTTTTTCCCAATTTACTCAAATTCGGGGGGAAAACAATATTTCACAAAGACCCATAAACTCCAACTTTCATCAAAATTCATGAGCCTCATTTGATGAGGAGGATTAGCTAGCTAGCATATTCAGCCACTTCTATTTCCCAAGTGGGAAACATAGTTTCACATAATCCCAAGCTCGAAAGGCCCAGAAATTGCATTTCTCGCACAATACTCTGGTAAAACAGTAGGTTTGCATGAATGTTAAAGTGAGACATAATGATTGGATCATTGTAGATTTTGTTAGCCAAAGTTGTGTTGTCGATGCCCCCCCTTATTCCTACCATTGAGACAACTTGCTCCTCTAGCAGTTGATCCTTCATGATCTCGAATTCATTTTCAAGGCCACCATCTTATTCTCGGTCTCTAATGCATAGACAAGGGTCAACTTTTGGGCTTTGAGATATTCGTTATTGTTCATGGTCCGCATTGCCATCCACTTCTTCATGGTGAAATCAATGTGCCCTGCTTTTTTCAAGAGGAAATGAAGTTTCCATAAAGCTATTCTTCGTGTTTTCGGCTAAGATAATTTCTTTTGATTTCCAGGTCAATCAATCGTATCTTCTGTCATGATCGCCTGTTATTTTCCAAGGTTTCTCCTGAATAGCTCTCAAAGATTCAAGCTTTTTCATATATGTCCAGTAGACTGCATTGATTGCTCTATGGTTCTCACATAGAGAGCTAGTAGTACATATGTCAATGTCCCAGTCTGTCCCTCTAACGTGTGTGATGCAGTGGATCAATGAACAAAAAAAGAGCAAAGGCCAACTACCGAAAAAAAGGGATCAAAGGACCCTCATTTCTTTATAGAATAGAAAAGGCAGGTTCTGTGAAAGCATTAAAATAATTATCGTTCCTTCGCTTCCAGTACTGCGTAATTCACCCATTGCTAGCCCAGACATGTCTCGCCTCCTTGTCTTCTTCCTTTCACTTTCTTACTTCTCACTTTGGCTCCTAAAGCAATTGAATATGAGAATCAGTTAGTTTCAAGAGGGAGGAGTCTTCAACCTTCACACTTGCTGTGAGTTCGAAACAATTTTAAGATCCCTCTCAGTGATTGAGTATCTCCAATTATTCCATATCAACTATGGAGAAAGATCATCCTAACGATGGTAAGAGGGCAAACGAAAGAAAACGAGACCTTTCAATGAATTGAAAATAAAAAATTTGTGGAACACTAGATCTTCAATGGACGAGAAAGGTATAGTCATTTCATCCAAGTTTCAGGTGAGTGACAGTTTACAAGTCATCTTCTCCTTTCAATTCGTAGCAATTAATAAGCACTCATTCTTGGACGGTAACAAATTATGGTGCAAGCCCAGAGGGGGATCGAATGAATTGAAAAATCAAATCCAGAACTTATACTGCATGACAGTTTACAAGTCATCTTCTCCTTTCATGCTTCTACAGCCATCTACAATCTTATCTAATTTATTTCTTTTTCCCATCTTGTATAACCTTATACAACCTAAATTTGAATACAAAGAAACATTTTCTTACAATGTAACTAGTATTATCTCAGTTCCAAACGGAGACATGTACTCGTGAACCAAGACGGTTAACCCACATGTTTGCTCTGAACTCTCTCCGAGCTACGACTGTGATTTCATGATTTGACACTAATAACCACTTATCAACTTCTAAGAGTCCTCCTGTTTCCATCTTTTGAAGTTGATTGTCTCGACGGGGTAAGCTTCCTAAATGAGGCATGCAGAATCATCACTGCAAATGCATCAATTAGCCATAAGCTCTTGAAATTAAGACTAAACCAAAAGATAAAACGATAAAGAGTAAGAATAACAAATTGCGCATGAAAGCTAACCCACCTGCATAACTGACAGCAATGGCTGAGATGAGAGTCATTTGAACGTTGGTACAGAATAGAATAACTGCAGTTGCTGTTGTAGAAAAGCAGACTCAGTTCTCGAATTTATAGAGTAGCAGAAAAGTTCTGCTTGGTAGAATAAATTAGTGCTTAAAATTGTCTATCAAAACAAAATCCAGCCAACATACACTTGAAAAGACTGAGAAGCGTTTTTAAAAACGAGAAGCGCAAAAACAGTAACAGGGAACTTCGGCTTAAAAAAAGGAACCTAAACGCACGATTCTTCAAAATAAAGTAGACAATTACCAAACACAAAAATGATCTAACATATATGAACTTATAGCAATTAAAGTTACTAATTCCGTACTAATCCGACCAAATTCAAATTTAACATCATAATATGTAATTTCAACAAGACCCCAAAAACATAACTACAATCACAAATCATAATTATTATTTTTTTTTGGACATCAAATAATTATTCAATTTCGTTTAAATCAACCATAAAAAAAAATTCTGCAGTATTTAGCTTCATAATTAGTCTTTTAAGCAACTCTGCTAAGTGAGTGGAAGAGAAGTAAAAGAGAAGCCCAGAGGCAAGAAGAAGTAGACTAAGAGAACTCGCACAACAGAAGAAGAGAGGAGGGTCATTGATTGAAGAAGAAACACAAGCAAAAAACAAATTAAAGAAAAAAACAGAATTTGTAAAATAAGTATTATAGACTCAAGAAGTAGAAGAAGACTGCGACTACAAAGAGAATGCTGAAATATACATGTGAGTAGTCCTTGTGCTGATAGCACGTACCTGGTGAAATAGTTGAGGTGCGTGCAAGTTTGCCCGGACACCTCCGTTATAAAAATCATATTTTTATATATATATAAAGAGTAGTCCTCTTACCCAAGTAGGCAAATGAACACTGTTTTCCCCTCTCTTTTTTTCTTTTTTATCATCCTTTCAGGTAAAATCAACCTTCTGCCAAGTCAACCTTCAGCTATGAAGCGATAACACCTTTTTTTGGTGGATAGGTAAATAAAGATTTGGCACACATCCCATAATTTATCTTTTGTTAAAATATCGTGTTAAGGGAATGGAAGAATTGGGCCAATTAACCTTTTCTATACCAAAAGCATCCTTGTAAAACACCAAGAAAACCTTTCCCCACCTTTTTTCTTTTTAACGTTTAGGCTCATTGACACTAGTATATCTGAAGCTAAACCCTTCCCTTTTTACTTTGCCTCTTCGTTACCTTTATAAAAATCATATTTTTATATATATATATATATAAAGAGTAGTCCTCTTACCCAAGTAGGCAAATGAACACTGTTTTCCCCTCTCTTTTTTTCCTTTTTATCATCCTTTTAAGTAAAATCAACCTTCTGCCAAGTCAACCTTCAGCTATGAAGCGATAACACCTTTTTTTGGTGGATAGGTAAATAAAGATTTGGCACACATCCCATAATTTATCTTTTGTTAAAATATCGTGTTAAGGGGATGGAAGAATTGAGCCAATTAACCTTTTCTATACCAAAAGCATCCTTGTAAAACACCGAGAAAACCTTTCCCCGCCTTTTTTCTTTTTAACGTTTAGGCTCATTGACACTAGTATATCTGAAGCTANCCCCCCCCCAAAAAAAAAACAAAGGAAACTACGCCAAAATCCTTTTCCCACTTATTATACTTCAAGGCCGCCTGAACTAGTATATTTGTGGCCCAAAGCATTTAAAGCGGTTTCCACTATATTTTTCTTATTTACAAAATTTTGACTAACAGAAGCCTTCCGTCCTTTTTTTTTTTCTGAAATGGAGGAGCCTTCCGTTTTTACTTTCCCCTCTTTTTCTTTAGATTACCTAACCCAAACCATAAAAGGAAAAGAACTACTCAAATATCATTTCTCCACTTATTTAAAAGAAACTTTCAGGCCTATCGACACACGACACTACTATATCTGCAGTCGCCTATCGACACACGACACTACTATATCTGCAGTCTAAAGCAGTTAAAGACAGTATTTTGCTTGTTTACAACATTTGAGTAAAAGACACAAAGTTCCTTCCCCATCATCCCTACAACATCCCATGCTCAGTTTTTCTCCATTCTGCACTAATCAACAAAATTTTGAGGGGGGGTACTAACTAGTTCAATCATCATGAGAACTTGAGGAACTTTTGAATGAAAAAACTGAGACTAACATTGTTCAATAATGAAAAAGAAACCAATTTTATAATCTATGCATTCACTGTACAAGTACCTAATTTATGAACTTTTCATGCAATTTTTAACGAATGTTAATTATTTATCGAGACATTCACACGACATTTACTTGAATTAACATTCTCGCAAAAATTTCCATTTAAAGGATACTTTTGGAGCAAGATAGAACAGTTTGGAGAAGACCAACCGTATACCCCTGTTCCCTTGATGAACTTGTTAGTTAATTGCTCACATCTGGATCTATTTCATAGAACCATCTCGTTACATACTTTTAGCTTAGTGGTTGGATTATTTTTCCTTGATCCTGACTTCAAGTGATCTTGGTGAAAGGTCTTAAGAGCATCCATTACATTGCAAATGCAATGCCTCTGAACACCATTGTATCTCAACCAAAATTTGGCATAAGAGCCTCCAATCTAGAGGAGTGCAGTTTGCCATTTGGTAGAAGGAACACAGATATGGACAATATTCAAAAGGTTGAAGAGAAGCTTTAAAGATCAGGATCAGTTAACACATAGGATGAATCACAAGCCATATGATAAAACAGTCAAATCTACCACCATATTATTCATCACCAATATACACAGATAGAATGCTGGGACCTGAATCATTTAAGAGAGTGGCACCCCATTTTTTTCTCCTTNGGGGGGGGGGGGGGGGGGGTAACAAAAGAATATCGACTCACCACACTGAGCAATGCGAATCAAGCTTTGTCTGATTACAGGACGCTGCTCTAATCCCCAACGATCTCCACATAACTTTAATACATCCCAAAGCGCCAAACACGATATCAACCCTACAAGCGCAAGCAGCTTTTGGTACCTGTAACCCAAATTTACCAACATTCAACTAACAATCAAATTGCACTAAAATCAAGAAACCAAGCAACAGAAATTAAATCCTGCAGCTACATAATATTTGCTAAATTTGGACCAACTACTATCTTCAAATCTCCAAGCCCTTGACATCTTTTTTGTTTGACAAGTACTCTGAAATCTAAAGGGCTTGAACATATCACCCAATAACTGAAACTTTGTCCTATGTGAAACCCTAGCTTTTAAATTACAATTGCTTCAGCTTTCAAATTTCAATTGGCACATATAAATATAGACCAAGGACTGTATAATGTTCTTTATGTCATGCAAATGATATATTCTTGAGGAAGAAAGAAACTACGAAGAGTGCTTTATAACTTAAATTAAGAACTATCCAAATCCTTATCAAAAAGAACTATCTAAATCCACTATCCTCGGAGTGAGCCTCATTTAGCTCTAAGAGCCTAACAACATCAAGCTTCTCATACAAAGTCAATCAATCAACCAACACTCAATTCTAAACTAGTTGGAGTCAGTTATATGGATTCTCTATATTCCTTCCACTCCATCGGGCTGGTTTCATACCAGGACACTGCTTAAAACAAATCCAATATTCAACTTATCCACAAGCACAAATTTTAACCATTATTAATAGCACAAATTACAATCGATAGAGAAAGCTTACAGAGAGCAAGCGAAGAAGAGGAGGAAGAGAGAGGTATAATTGCGGGCATAGCGTTTCACATTCTCGTGGACTCTAAGCCGAGCCTGAGAAGACGACGAAGGAAACGAGTATGAATCCAACGACCCGACGAACAGTCGAGTCCACGAGGGCGTATCACCGGAAAAATCATCCGACGTGAGCTTTGCAAACGGATTAAGCGTAAAAAGCGACAATAAGGTTCCAATATGTGAAAATATCTGAACAAAGACCCCGTTCGAGATTGAAACTGCGGCGGAGGCAGAATTAGTAACAGCAGCAGCGTCGGAAGAGGAAGCGGAGGCGGCGGATGTGGTGTCGGTGGAAGAGTGTCGGTGGAGATCGGTAGTCCGTTGATCGAGAATTTCGAGGTAGCCGGTATCACGGAGCCAGGATTCAAATACGGGCTCGGGTACACTCAGAGATAAGGGGTTGGATGAGAATGCCATTTTCTTTCCCTCTTTAAGGAATTTGTGTAGCGTATGGTGGGAAATCATATGACTAAGCAACAAAATCATCGGCTTTTTAGGGCGAATTTCGAATATTTTGTGGTCGGCGCTTTATTCGGAAAGTATCTTATGCTTTCTTTGAATTCAACTCTTACTTTTATTTTAATCTTTTACCATTTAATATAAGATTTCAATTAGCCCAACTAACGTAGATTGAAGTCATTAAAAAAAAATATTATTTTTATGATAAAGAAAATGCTTCCCTTTATTCGAATACTCACTTAGTATTATTACTCTAGCAGGAGCTATGACGTTATTCCTAGTTACTAAAATATTACAAAATGATCTAATATGATCATAGCAAGGGAGAGGACATTGCTGGCAAAAACTAATACTTATCTTGCTTTCTTCATTCAAATAAGAGATAGAAGATTTCCCGAAGTTAATTCTTAAAGTCATCATAAGGAAAGGAGCTAATAATTTCTCAGAACATTTTTAAATTATATGATTTTTAGTTAATTTCTCCAAAGTGCATAAATATGAACTTAAGTTTTGTTAGGCTTTCAAAGTTGCATAAATACGAACATATACATGTAAAAGCGAAAAATTTTATTTTCTGACACTAGTTGTATGAGGCATCTCTTTTGTCTCACAGTTTTGTGGACCCAGTTGTATGACGCACACAATAAAACTTCTCGTTACATACACATGCTATCTCTCTAACTATGCTCTCTTGATCTCTAGTTTCTCCTTTGGAAATTCTGTTATTTCTTTCCTTCCATATTGCATGTATGAACTCTGCATGTCATTTTCATAATCTTTGTTGTATTTGCATAATCCATGTCAAGAGTGCAGTCCATGTCTGTCCTATTGGATTTTGCATTTGCAGCCACTGTAGCAGCCTGCTCCACATGCATTTGCATAACTCTGCCTTATCGACAGTATTTATTTGAATTTTTTAACCTCTAAGTAAAAAAATTTGCATATTACGCTATCACACAATTTTGGAATGAAATGCACCGTAGTACAGTGGATTCATACAAATTACATTAACTAACTTGAGATTAGAGGCATAGTTGATTGATTGATGAAGCCATCCCATTCTAGAATGTTAGTTTACTTAATTAAAGTCCTTTCCACTTTTTACGTTCAATACTTAAATTGAGAAGTAGTTGTCATGCTTCAAGCTATAGCTATTCTTCACAAACCAATGGTCCAGCATGAGGAAATAAGTCACGAATCTACTAATTCGATAACATGTTCACTAACCGCGTTCAAGCAGCGTCTAGGGAAGAGCCGCACCCCTAGGGAGTGACGTACGCCGCCTACGCTAATACAAGCATTAGCGACTAATTCTACATCTCAAACCCGTACTCTATAGATCATACGAGACACAACTATACCGTTGCTTCAAGGCTTCCCTTCATGTTCACTATGCTTCAGTGTTTAAAAAGGCATGGGAGGCAATTATTGCTTGATCAAGGTACAAATTGTACCTAAACAGAAACCATTCTTATGTAAAAAGATTGCTCTCTTCTAAACAGACGTGCAAAGACCATACCAAACTGATAATCATCAACCATACTAGCTCTAAATTTCTATTTTTCACACATAACGAAGAACTCCTAATATAAAGAATCTCATATAGAACAAAACACTTATGTCGAAGCTTCTTTCCTATATCTACAAACTAGACCTACAAGATACAACCACACAATGGTTAGATACAAACAGTTTCTTCTATATATCTACAAACTAGACCTACAAGATAAAACTACACAATGTTTAGATACAAACATAGTCAAGCCTATGCATCCTCAGCATCACTGATACTCGGACGAGTATCAATGTAGAATTCAGTGTCAACTCCGTCAATGATCCTATCTCTGTTAAAATACAATCAGAAGAGCATTGTAATGTTTTCTGGAAGATATGAAAAACATTTTCAAGTACAAATTCAGAATGTAAACAAACATGGGAAAAAAGGACACACCTTTCAAGAACAAACTTCCCTTCTTTATACTTCTGGCTTTCCTCATGTGCAGACTCCTGAATGATAGAAGTGCAGAATGCAAGTCGTTAACAAAGAGGAGTAACTATTTCCATCCTCTTTTTGTGTGTGCGTGCATTCACATACTTGTGTGCTACGTGCAGGGGAAAGAGAGAAGAAGGAAAGAGAGGAAATACATATTTCCAGCCAACAATTTGCCCACAACAGCAACAAAATATGTCCGCTACTGTGTGCATCCCAGAAAGCATCACCCTCTCTTCATGAGGTCCAACCGTTACATTCACCCTGGATTACAGTATCAGACAGATAGGTCAGACCTCTGCATTTATTGCAAAGGAGCATAATTCGGTAAAAAGATAATGGTGCTAGTAAATATAGTATCTATTGCACCGTGCAGAAGGCCAGATGAAGAAAATGATTCACCTAGATGACGTTTTCCTCTGGAAATCTGATCGAATCTAAAATAAATAACTGATATTACTTTTTTCCTCTAACGACATCAGTTCCTACTATGATGTAAACTAATCCGTCCTTTATTGAGCAGCTAGAAATGATTCAGCTTTTCCTATCAACAGCTAATCTTAAGACAAGATAGCAACACCTTAGGAAGTCACTGCAGAGTTTACCATTTACTACCACTCAACTCGGTTTACAGCTTCCTCATTTGAAGTGCGAAATACAGCAATTGTTGCCAATTTTTAGCATTTCAATCCAGCATATATCATCCTGTATTTGAAGTTACCTAAGTGGATTACCTATTAATTTGGAGATCTAGACATGGGCAATGAAAACTCGATCTAGTGTTGCTGATCATAACATACTACCTGGACAGCCAGGTTACTTTAAGGGAGCTGCACTCTAGAAGATAGATATGATATAAGAAAATATACAATATTCAAATATTAGAAACAGCAATCAATAATTTCTATCCAAATAACACTTCAGCTCAATACTCATTCTCAATGCACATACTCAAGTTGCTGATGTTGAGTGCGCTTATAAGTTAGCTTTTTAGCTAATTTCTCCAATATTTTGATAGAGTTGTATGCCTTATTTATTGGAACAAGTTGACTAATTATGCTTTGAATGGTGTACTTTCAGGTCTTGAAGTTGTGTGAGAGCTTAGAGATTGAAAAGCATCAATTATCCTCAATAAAGGGATCAATTTCAAGCCAAAAATGCTGAAAAACTGAAATACGTAGCTGGAGACCTTGCGTAGCTACACAGGGCCTCGCGTAGCTATGCAACAAGAGGACCTGGAGAACAGAAAATTTGGGGAATCACTCAAATCAGTTACGCACAAGAGCGTAGCATAAGTCCATCTACGTAGAGGAAGAAGTTGGTGTGCGTAACTACGCACCAATTCTTGCGTAGCTACGCAGGCATCCAAGGGGCAATTTCGTCAAAACTTTTAGACAACTATAAATAGATTCTTAGCTGATTTTCTTAGGTCACATTTCATTCTCTTGTACTCCATAACAGCTTTTAGCTATTTTGGGAAGGATTGAATGATCTTCATTATAGTGTTTGAATTTTCTTATTCTTTCAGTCTTAATTATGTATACCTTTAGGGATGGCAATGGGGCGGGGCGGGGCGGGGCGGGTTTAACATGGGTTCAATGCGGGGGCAGCTATGAATTTGATAAACCCGTCACAGAAAATCCAAATTTCAGATTGAGATCTACAGGTTTTTTCTTGTTGAGTGTATCTTTTGAAATGAACATGCACCATGATAAAATGATATTTACAAGATAAGATTTTCTTGTAGAAGTAAAGCTTCTACAAGAACATAAAATGATAAAATGATATGCTCCACTGGTATAGTTTCACACTACGACAAAGAGAAAAACATAATGGCTTGAATAATATTAAACTCTCCATTTTATAAAATTATAAAATATTAAACTAGTTTGTTTTAGAAAAAAATAAAAGAAACTTAAGTGGGGCGGGGCGGGGCGGGTTGAAAACTGAAAAAATGGCTATACGGGGCGGGTTGAGATTTTTGTGGGTTTTGCCAACCCCCCCAAATTGCGATCCCTATTTATCTTTTCATCTCAACTCTTATTTTTGATTTCTAGTATGAGTATCTAAACACCATAGCTGGGGTTGTAAACTCTTATGGCATTAATGTGAATGGGTCATTGTTTATCTTGCTTATTATTACTTGGGTTGTGATTATCTACTTGCATTCATGCTTTATTGTTAATTTGGTGGATACAAACATTAGATTGAGCCCATTATATCTATTTTTTACTTGGAAAAGGAGAAATTGGATAAGAAGGGCTCAATAGCAACTCAAGTAGTAAGCTATTTGTTACTTTTGCTTTCCTGATAGAATATAGTGCTATCAGCCTCTGACCCTTTCCTTTTATTTTTTAAAATCTAACCCTTTTCTTTTAAAGAAAAACAAAATGGTTGTTGCTGCTTAGCACATATAGATTGGTAAATGTGAGATCAATATATGGGTTCAGATTTCATGTTGATGACGACACTGTTGATTAGAAAATAGCTAAGTATAATTTGTTAGATAGTTTGATCAGTAGGAGACAGAGTGAAATCCCACAGTGGGTAAGCTATTTGAGGGTATAAAATAAAAGGCCCACCAAGAGTCCTTAAATAAGTAAAACCACCAAGTACAACCATGTTTCCCTTTCTATATGTATCTATATAATAGTACATACATATAGGGTCTTGCTAACCTACTATATGAAGTTAGTAGTTTAGCGTTGTTCCCATTTTTTACTTCTCTTAAATGCCCCTTAGATAGCATCCACAACACATGAATTAAAGGGACTTTTTTGTCATTCTAATCATCCAATTCTTCTTCTCAACCCAAAGCATAATCTTCCAAGCCTTTCTTCCTCAAGCAAAAGCTCCAATCTCTTATGGCCCTTTCTATTTTATCCCGTCAAACTCTCACCTGCGAGAGTTAAATTTTTTCTCCGACCATGAAAAAGAAATCTGGACTGGTTGTTCGGTAAGAAGGGAAGAGAAGAGAAAGAAAGAAAGCTGGTAATGAAATATCTCACAGATAGAACCAGAAATTTTGTGCCTCAGCTACTGTTGATATGTATCCATTACTCCAGTGCTCCTTAAATCAATCTCCGGATTATGTTTTGGCTAATGTTAGTGTTAATGTGACTAAAAAGTTGAAAGAGTTGTTGGAGAAGCCATTGACTTGAGATTATTTATATTCTTTAGACCTAACATGTGCATAATATTGTGGTTATAGTATGCTAGATTTGAGATGAATAATGATAACAGGCCTGAAATTATGAATTGCTTCCGATACCAAGGAGACTCCACTGGATTTTAGCATGAAAAGAGGTAGGCTTAGTATCACTTAGCGCCAGTCATGGCTCCCAAGTTGGGTTATGACTTATGACACACCAACCCTCTAGCAAAAAGAAAAAACACAGTTGAGTAAAGATAGTATCACCAAGAATCTAATGATAAACTACACCTAGAAGGTTGTGAAAAGTAAATTGAGACTTAACCAATTGCGGAACACCTTCATTTCAAAATGACCAATTGCAACAAAGATTTGCTGATATGTACACAACCTAATACAAATCCCAAGCTCTCAAAAACATAACTAGTCTCATGTATCACTACAAAATCAATTCAATAAGCAAATTAACTCATACAGAACCGGATACCATCAAATTGCTGTCAACAAAATTACAAGGCACTCACGCTTTATTGAATAGGTATGCTTTTCCTCTGCGACAATGAAATCCCTGACCATAAAAACCAACCGTTAGAAACCACAAACCAAGCAAGCCAAAAGTACAATACTATGAGCAAGCAATCATGCAAAGAAAAATTTACCAACTCCTCAAAGAAACAACAAAGGCCAAACCCAATATGACAATCTTGAAACTAAAGAAAGCAAGAAGAAGAGCAAGGGCAAGTAAGGAAAAGAGGGAAGAAAATACCCTGGAAACAAGGTCATCAGCAAGAGCAAGATGGGTTTTACAGAACTTGCACTTGTACGTCCTACCTTCAAGATCTACCACAAATATCCTTCCCATTTTCCAAAGATAGGTTTTCCAGATTCCAGAACAAGACTGATATTTGGTCTGTGACCGTGCGGTTGGGGGGTTTAAGGGTTTTAGTCAAAATTGAAAGTACACCTCCCGGCTTGTAGACCACATTTTTCTATTTCTATTATATATTAGATCATATTGCTTTAATAAAAATTTCAATTATTGTCTTATTTGTCGATATAATATACCTCATAATAAAAAATTTTATTAAATTAAATAGACTTATATAGTTATTGAATAACTTCTTTTGTTCTATATTTTTTTTATTATATTATCTAATATTTAGTATTATTAATTGTTAATAAATAATTTATTAGCGTATTACTTTGTTTAATATTTGTGTATCTAAATTTTAGTGAATAAATCTCTATTAAATGAAATGGGTTTTATAGTCTTCGAATAACTTTTTTATTCGGTTTTTATTTATTATATTATCCAATATTTAGTATAATTGTATTGGTAATAAACAGTTTTATTAGCATATTGCTTTGTTTAATAGCTTTATTTGTTGCTTTCTTTTTATAATATAATAGAAGATATATATTTTAAATTATTGAAATAATTTTTTATTTTTTATTTTATTTTATTATTCTCAATAATATTATCTGGATTTTAATGAATAAATATATTTTTTATTTATAAAAAGAAAAACGGGAAAAAAATTAGTTATAAAAAAATGATAGAGAAAAAACAAAGAAATTAACTAACCATAATCGACCTCCACCCATGTTTTTAAATTTTTTTGATTTTAGGTAGTTAATTTATTTGTGTCTTTTCTTAATCATTTTTTTCTTAAATAATTTTTGAATCTCCAAATTTGTTGGAGATTTTCAATATATATGTTCTTTCATCATTTTGTATAAAATGTATCGACATTTTCATTATTTTCTTTCTACATTATATGAAATATTTTACTTCTTATTTTAAATATATATATATATATATATATATACATACATATATATATATAGAGAGAGAGAGAGAGAGACTACTATATTAAAAAATTTACTCCCCAACTTGAATGGATAATTTTTTTTTATTTCATTTTTTGTACATATTAAAATTCAAAAATAATAATCAATAACTAATTATTACGCCATGTTGTTTTTTTCTAGGCTACCACTTAGCTTAATGTGGTGCCTTTTTTCTTGAATTTTAATAATATATAGATATAGATATATATTTTTATATTTTATTTTTTTATAGATATTTAAATTTTAAAAATTCAAAAATAAAAATCAATAACTAATTATTATCTAAATAAATAATTATGTCATGTGGCTTTTTTCTATGCTGCCACTTGACTTAATGTGGTGCGTTTTTCCTTTGCTTTTAATAATAGATAGATAAAGATTACACAAAAGAGAGAAGAAGAGGTCGACCAAGGGTATTATGGTCAATACAAAAATATAATTGTTTTGTTTGCTTGTATAGTAGGCTCAAAAGCTTGGTTGTGGATTCCTAATAATGAAAAAAATCAGAAGTGAGCTATTGAATTCTTCGGATGGACCTCACTTCCCATTCAACCTTAACTTGCTTTTTTAAATGCACTACTTGACTGCGGTTACTTTTTTATTTGTTTGAAAGTAGATTACTTCTCACTCTCACTGCTTAAAAAATAGTTTTTTCAACAAGTCTTTTTAAATAGAAAAACTATATGTTGGGTAATTTTATAATTTAATCGCTCATTTGATTAAAAACATACTATGGTAACATACATTTATATATAATTACTCTATTATTTCCTTAAGAAAAATTATTTCATTTGTTTTATTTACTGGATATTTTTGGTAAAGAATATTTAAAAAAGTGGCAATAATTTATGTAAATTTTTATTAAGATGTTCTTATATTAATATCAATTGATATCATTTTATACAAATTCTTATTAAATTGCAATTTAATTGGAACATTTGTAAAATCAGGAAAAAATTATTCAAGAAAAAATTATAGTTTCAAGTCCCTTTTTATTAAAGAATATTGAAATTTATTCAAATTATAGAAAACTAACTCCCTCTATAAAATATGAGTTGAAAATAATCTAAACAAAAAATTAAGACAACTAATTTGAGAAATTATTTTCATTATTATATATTAGGAAGCATGAGAAGTATCATTATGCAGGATTATACTTTTTCCTCTATGATCAAAGTTAGTTGGGTACTTCCTATGTGTTCAATAAAGAATTCAACATTATATAAATTCCAAAATACATAAATATAAAGTTAAATATTTTTAAAATGTTCAACAAATAATTATAGTAAAGAAAGTGGTACTACACCCTAGAGTATCTCAATAATATCAAATGAAACTAGGAAAAATTATGATCGAAAAATTTATTTATTTATAATGAATTATTCAAATATATCTTTAAACTAGAATAAAATACACATTTACTTATTATTGTTTTTTCAATAATTCAAAATCGCGATTATTGTTTTTATTCAAAGAACAAAAAATTTATTTTTGCATAAACTATTTGGAAATAAAATGAATATATTTTATTATTCAAATTTTGATTAATATAAAAAGAAAAAGCAATACATTAACACAATTAAAAATACTAAAAGGGTACAACTATATATTATTCAATTTAAAAAATGTGAAAGTACATCATCACTTATTTTTCAATTGATTTTTTATAATCAATTTTAAATTTGGTGGTGCGAAACTATTTTTTTAAATAAAAAGTGTAGAACCTATGTAGAAATACTCTAACTTGTACTTGAAGTACTTATAATCTTTCTTATGATAATGTCAGACTTCGACAAGTATACAAAGTGATTGGTATGTGATTGGTATAGTAATACGATTTCAGAAAAAATTAAAAATATACATAACGCAAAAGATAAAAAATAATACAGGTAAACATGATTTTATATGTTATCACACAAAAACCTATTTTCTTTATACTTTCCTTAAAGATGAATAAAGTGTGTAATTAGCAATAGATCAAGAAATATTAAAAGGAAGAAAATAAGACAAATGAGGGGGCTTTTCAGTTTTAGCCCGCACCATAATTATATTCGCTAGGCGAAAAAGTGCATAAAATTTGTATAATTTTTAAATATAACATACAGAATGTGTGTGTGTGTTTGTGTATACACACACACTAAAAATATACAAAACACACTAAAAATATACAAAGATTATTTTTCCGATTATTATTTTGAGAGTGTCTATACAATGTCATTTTTTCAAAAAATAAAAAGCAACAATTGGACCCGTGCATCGCACGGGTACATTATCTAGTTTAAGTCCCAAGGCACTATATTCTAGGGTAAGTGCATATATAGCCATTTGTACGATTGTTATTTAGTAGGCGTTTGGACATAAGAAATATAAAAAAAATTAAAAAAAAGTAAAAAAAATTCAAGTGAAAATGGTATTAGAAAATTAGAGTTGCATTTCGACATGAATATAGTTTTGGATTGTTTTTGAAGTTTTTGTGAGTGATCTGAGTGAAAATTTTGAAAAACGAATTTTTGGAATTTTTAAAATTTTTGAAAAATTCCAATATTCATCTTCAAGTGAAATTGAAAATTTTGTGGCCAAACATTGATTTTGAAAAAATAGTGAAAATTTTTCGAAAAAAAGTGAAAAAAATCTTGTGTCCAAACAGGATCTTAATAGTAAATAACTAAACTTGAGATCACAAATAATTTAAATTAGTTAATTTTAAGTAGTTTATTAAAAAAGATAAATGTATTATAAATGAAAACACTCAAAGCATTATTTGATACCATTTCTACTTTGTTTCAAGAAGATGAAATTAAATGGTCTTCAAATATTTAACGAACTTTTTGTGTTAGATTTCACAATACAACAACAATAACATACCTAGTATCATCTCACATCGTAGGGTCTGAGGAGGGTAGTGTGTACGCAGACATTACCTCTACCTTGTGAGGATAAAGATGTTGTTTTCAATAGACCCTCAACTCAGGAAAGCATAAGAGCCACAATAATAAAAAATATCGACAACAAGGGACAGTACCAAACAGCCATATAAAAGCAGAATAAAAACAACAAGACAGTAAGGTGATCAATAATGAAAGAAAACAATGGTTAGTCATACAAACCTACTACTAACAGAAAGCGAGATTGTAAGTCAATACTACTGTTATGAACACTCTAGACTACCTACTCTACTACCCTAATCCTCGACCTTCATATCTTCCTATCAAGGGTCATGTCTTCGGTCAGCTGAAGTTGCGCCATGTATTGCCTAATCACCTCTCCCCATCTCTTCTTAGGCCTACCTCTACCTCTTCGTAGGCCCTCCAATGTCAACATCCCACACCTCCTCATCGGGGATTCTGTGCTCCTCCTCTTCACCTGACCAAACCACCTAAGTCGCACTTCCCGCATCTTGTCATCAATAGGGGCCACACCCACCTTGTCGCGAATAATCCCATTTCTAATCATATCTAACCTGGTGTGCCCGCACATCCATCTTAAAATCCTCATCTATGCTACCTTCATCTTCTAGACATGAACGATCTTGACTAGCCAACACTCAGCCCCATACAACATCGTTGGTCTGACCACCACTCTGTAGAACTTACCCTTAAGTTTCGGTGGCACCTTCTTGTCCCACAAAACACCGGAAGAAAGTCTCCGTTTCATCCATCCCGCCTCAATACGATTTGTGACATCTTCATCAATCTCCTCATCCACCTGAATAATAGACCCAAATTACTTAAAACTCCCTCTCTTAGGGATGTCCTACGAGTCCAGCCTCACCTCTCCTTCCTCTCCTTAAGTCTCGCCACTGAACTTACACTCCAAGTACACTGTCTTGGTCCTACTCAACTTGAAACCTTTAGATTCCAGGGTCTGCCTCTATACCTCTAACTGCGTTCACACTGTATCGTGTCTTGTCGATTAATATAATATCATCTGCAAATAACATACACTATGACACCTCCCCTTGGATGTGACGTGTCAGTACGTCCATCACCGTAACAAATAAAAAGGGGCTGAGTGCCGACCCCTGCTGCAATCCCATCATAATTGAAAAATGGTCCGAGTCCCCACCCACCGTCCTCACTCGGGTCTTTACTCTGTCATATATGTCCTTAATCAACCTAACATATGCAACATGTACACCTCTAGCCTCCAAACATCGCCACAAAACCTCTCTCGGAACTTTATCGTACACCTTTTCTAAGTCGATGAACACCATATGCAAGTCCTTCTTTCTCTCCCTATACTGCTCCATCAATCTCCTAACAAGGAGGATGGCTTCTGTAGTCGAACGCCCCGATATTAACCAAAACTGGTTCTCAGAAATAGACACACTCCTTCTCACCCTTAGCTCTATCACTCTCTCCCAGACTTTCATAGTATGGCTAAGCAGCTTGATACCCTGATAGTTATTGCAATTTTGGATATCACCCTTGTTCTTGTATACAGGAACCATCATGCTCCACCTCTACTCTTCATGCATCTTCTTCGTTCTAAAAATGACATTAAATAACGTAGTGAGCCGCTCTAAGCCTGCCTTGCCCCCACTCTTCCACAACTCCACTGGGATTTCATTCGTCCCGGTCGCTTTGCCTCTGCTCATCTTACGCATAACCCTCTCAACTTCATCAGCTCTAATCCGCCTACAATACCCAAAGTCACAAGACCCCCGGGGATTTCACGAGATAATGAAAATTAAAAAGAAATTAGAGGAAGTTCACGTTTAGAGGTATACTTTGGTGTAACTTTTAAGACGTGAGCTTTTCTTATTTTTGGTACTTTTTTTGTGTCGAGTGTAATGTTTTATGTTTTTTTAAGATTTGATGATGGGACTTTCTTAGTAGGCGTTTGGACATAAAAATTGTAATGTTTGAAAAAAAGCAGTATTTGGAGTTGAGTTAAAAAATGGTATTTGGAATTTGAAATTTTATTTGGACATGTATTTCACTTGAAAAAATATTGCAGTTTGTGAGTGGGAAAAAAAGGTTTTCTGAAAATTTTAAAAAAGTGGTCTTTTAAAACTTACAAATTTTTATGGAAAAACACATATTTGAATTTTCTTTTTTTGAATAAAAGTAAAAATTTGTATGGACAAACGGGGCTTAGTGTTCACTTCATAGTTTTCATCAAATCAAACGAACATAAATTGTTAAATATTTGGCGGAGACTAAGGGGTCGTTTGGTATGAATGAAAATATTTTTTGAAAAATAATTTTTTCAATTTTTTCATTTTTGGTTGGCTTAGATGTTTTGGAAAATATTTTTCTCCAATTAGTATTTTACCTATCAAGAGAATGAAAAATAAGTATTTTCATTTCATGTGACGAGGCCAATGTCTGTTGGAATTTCCTGCTCGTACTCAGTCAAATTCTAATATAGTTTAAGATATCGTCCCACATAGGCTGGATAATCTATGCTACACACTTGTAATATTTTAACTACTATTTGAGAGAATCAAATTGATGAAAGGTGAGTGAGGTTTAAAATTTATCAATTACTTAAACATAACAAATAACTTTTGGAAGATTTATAATTTTAAAAAAGAGTTGGGAATCATTGAATTCACTTGATAATATTACTGTAATAAAATCTCAATTTTTACATTTATTTCTTTAAGGAATAATTGCTTATTTCTAATACAATTATATTTTGCTCACTAAGAAATAATCAATTAATAACACTCTGTGAGAATTATGTTAATTAATCAACTTAAGACTGGTGACATTTAAACCGAAATATTTTTCTTGCTTGAAATGTGCTGAAACAAAGTAAAAACTCCGTGATAATATTTTTACTAAGGATTAATAATCTTTCCTACAACAATTTTTCTATGAGAATTAAAACTGAGGCAAACAAGATTACTAACTTGAAACAATAGTTTATTGAAAAATTACTATCACTCTACTATTTTATTCATCAATTATTATATATTAATTTTGCTCCGCGAGAATTACAAAATTAATATATGAATAACGTAGAGATAAAATATATAGATATGATAATAGAGTAGTTAAAAACCATCATTTCAGCACAACATGAAATGTAAATAAAAAGTTTCAAGCCAAAAAAATATAACAACTGATATAGTATTATAAAATATATCAAGCTTCATCAACTATCCCAACAAAAAGAGATTACTTCATTATGGAGTAAGAAAAGCTAAAAAGATATTTAGAACACTAGAAATATATAAAAGACTAAAGAAATATTTTTACTACAAAGAAAGAAGAGCAAGACTAGTTCGTGGCTTCCCAAGATTGGATATCCTTATACAAAGAGAGCTTGCTATTTATAAGAAAAAATGAGTAGCTTTTGTCATGTCCCACTTTTGCGAATGTGAAACTCATGTATGCAAAGTGACCTTTGTGTACATACATTCTATATATGCAACTATGGCACGTGTGCTTCACTCTTGACTTTATGAGTTAGTCTTGCAAATGTAGGTTCCATGTGTGCAAATGTGACCTTTGCGTATATAGATTCCACATATGCAACTATGCTCCTTTTCATATCTAATTGTCTCTTTCCATAAGCCCATATGTATATTCACATTTGTGAATATGAAGATGATGTGTGCAATTGTGGCTTTGCTTCTTTCTCTTGTCTTTTAGCATCTTTTCTTCTCATTCATAATTTCTTCTTCCTAAAAGATTTGTTAGAAAATATGTGAGGGTAAGGTATTATTATTCATATTTTATTTTAAAAACTTATTCTTTACATATGTAATATTACATGTGTCACGCCCCGCACCTGGGGGACGAGACCGGTACCTGGTGTCTCACCTATCCTTGCGTACCAACTTGCGACTAAGGAACTCTGAACATGTGATGTCATACTTTGTCCATGGGCCACATTGCAAGACAACTGCGAATGCTGACTAGGTATTAATATAAATCTGGACCGACAAGACCGTCATAATTACTACTGCTGACAAACCAACCAAATATACATACAAGGCCTGCAAGCCCAACATACTACACTAACTAACAGGATATGTCTACAAGTCTCTACTGATGGATATACTGTAATAGGAACAACTCTCCGACCTACCCATAACATATATACATATATATACAAGATGTACATAAGGTTCTAAACCCGACAAATCCGAAAGGCATGGAGCTTACGGATCAAGCTGAACTCGGCAACACTTAATGAGGAGGTCTACCCGTCTGTCTGTCTGAACCTGCATGCATGAAATGCAGCGCCCCTAGAAAAGGGACGTCAGTATGAAATAATGTACCGAGTATGTACGGCAATATACTGAAAGCTGAAACTGAACTGATAATATAATAAGTGAAAGCAACTGGAAATCAAAGATAATATGAAGATATGCTTACCTGCTGATACTGACTCAACTCTCTCAATATAGTAGGTAAAATAGTTGTATATAAGGCTTGGTGCGTGTGTGCGTGTGTGTATATATATATATAACTGCTCTGCCGTAGTAGGCTCGCTCATAGACGCTCGACCATACTAGGCTATGTATCTTGACCAACTGGGCTCGCTCATAGGCGCTTGGCCATAGCAGGCTCGGTATATAACTTACCATCTAATCAGAGGTTGTCCAATAGGAGCCTGCCCATTGATTATAGCTCGATGATAATGAAAATAATGTAATACTGTATATATAGACTCTCTGCTCTCTTTACTGGAAGAAGGAAATACTCAAATGAATATGAAGTCCCGATAAGGAGAATATTGTGACTTACAAGAATAGGAAAATATACATAAATTCCGGAATATGAATTTCTCTTTATGCCTTATTATCAAACTCGTGTAATTACATAATCATGCCAAAATGAAGGAAGGGCTTAGCCTTAACATACCTGTAGTAGAGAAAATCCGTATGATATTCTTGGAAAATATTGCACCGTACTCCTTTAAAATCGCAAAATTTTACGTTGCTAAGTTTCTAATAATTCTTGTTGGAATCGATTTGGTCGCAAGAATTTTGTTCGAAAACTCGTAGCAAATAACGTTATGGTGGTACAAACTTGTAGGAATTTGGTTAGAATTTTCGTTCGTAAGGAGCCAAGTCTCTCATCTTATAGTAGTCCTTGTATTCAAAATAGGAATGAAAGGTTTTTTACATTACTCACAAGTCTTGGTATTTTAATTATGAGAAAATGAGGTGTCTTGACACATTACTTGCCAGCTAATCAAAACTAGCTAATAGTCATGTTCTTAAGAAAGGGCTTGCTGCCACGTTTTTGGGGTGGGGGAAAATTTTGATCTTTATCCAATAATTAATTAATTTAATTAAGTAATATCCCGCTACACGGTAATTAACCAATTACCCGTATAATTAAGAATTATCTCAAATTATTTAAAATTTTATTTATTTTTAATACACTTTATACATCCTACTATCATGGTCATATGGTACCTTGTATGGTACTAGTCCATAAATATCGGGTATTAATGCTTGGCCCGAATTTTATCCCAACATGCCAAACTTGGACGAAAATTCATTTTCTTTGACTTGCTTCCCTTTTCACCTTCACAAATTTACTCACCACTTGTTTGAAATAGCATAATCCTTATAATCTCCAAATAATATTTTCCTTGGACTGATGTCAATTACCTTACGACAAATTCAACGTACAATACCACATGGTGCAACATCGTCGTAATTTAATATAGCGAAGCGTAACATCATCGTAATATAATACTGCAGGACGTAATATCGACGTAATATTGCGGGGCGTAGCATCTCATTCCCCCCTTTGGAACATTCGTCCTCGAATGTTAATTGATGCTCTTATCATTTTCATAATTTAGCTCTTGTAAATACCTCAATACTCTCCTTGCCATTTAGGCAGTTGTTTTGTGAATAAATCCAAAGGCCAGGGCATTCCCCCCTTTAGGCCTCTTTCCCATGCCATAATTTGTGATCGAATTCCTTTCAATCTCGTAACTGTTGATATCTTTTATCATGCAGACTCTACGATACTGACCTTGTAAGTGTGCTTATGCGATTCTTATCTCCTTTTTCCTCCGTCTTTTCGCCAATCTCCAGGCCTTACTTTGTAAACATATACAAGTTTTAATAGGATGCCTCTCTGGGCATCTATAGGTGTACTGAAGTTTTTCGTTCGGTACTTTGTAGAACTTGCGAATATGGATATATCTTATTGTGAGCATGTAATTTTTAACCTACTATATATTCCTACAAAATTCAATAAATTAATTAATGATTATAAACCTTTGTTGAATTTCAATGTCTGTGTGTGAATTATTTGCGTTACATAAATCATAATTTGTCTTTTAAAATTCATAAATGATTTAAAGTTGCATAATTCGGTGCATAACTTCAATCATTTTTTTTTGGAAAATTACGGAAAATTATTCTTCAAATAATCGCATTTTTTAACTAGAAATTTCAACCTTTAATTTACTCATTAATTAAAATTTAAACTAGAGTTAATTAATACGTTACTTGTAATCGATTGAAATAAATAACAACAAAAATGTTGATTATTTGACACAATGTAGATTTAATGATTAATTTATTCATTTTTTCTAACAAAATTGTGAAATTTGTTCCTTAAATGATATGAGTATTAAATTAAATGATATTACTTTTAATTAATAATTAATCACTACCTTTTTTTTTATTAAGTGTTAGAGTTGAAATAGGCTAAATTCGGATCTGGGCTAGAATTGCCCAGGACCAAAATCCCTCTCATTTACCCGCATCGACCCAGGCCCAAACACCCCACAACCCGGCCTGCCCCTACACCACCAAAACG
>ML352435.1:0-13871 GCA_005239505.1 Nicotiana paniculata | reverse complement strand
CGGACGCCTTGCTACGGAGCCGGTACCGGATCGCATGATATTTCTCAGGGACATCAAATACGAACCAAGTAACCATAACCAATACTTCGAAATGATCAAGTTACATTTTTGGCATTTTATGGTAATTAAATTGGAATTCCGCCAGTCGTACCCATATTACCGCCTGCCATGGTCCAGGCCGGACGCCTCGGTACAAAGCCTGTACCAGATTACATGATATTTATCTGGGACATCAAATATTACCCAAGGAACCATAACCAATGCTACAAAATGATCAAGTTAAATTTTTTGGCGTTTTATGGCAATTAAACTGGAATTCAGCTAGTCGTGCCTGTATTATCGCCATCCATGGTCCATGCCGGACGCCTTGGTACGTAGCCGGTACCGAATTGCATGATATTTGTCCGGGACATCAAATACAACCCAATGATTCATAACCAACGCTTTGAAATTATCAAGTTACATTTTTTGGAATTTTATTGCAATTAAACTGGAATTCCGCCAGCCGTGACTGTATTATCGCCTGCCATGGTCCAGGCCGGACGCCTTGTTATGGAGCCGGTACCGGATCGCATGATATTTGTCCTGGATATCAAATACAACCTAAGGAACTATAACCAATTCTTTGAAATGATCAAGTTACATTTTTGGCATTTTATGGCAATTAAACTGGAATTCCGCTAGTCGTGCCTGTATTATCACCTGCCATGGTCCAGGCCGGACGCCTTGATACGGAGCCAGTACCGTATAGCATGATACTTGTCCGGGACTTCAAATACGACCCAAGTAACCATAACCAACGCTTCGAAATGATCAAGTTATATTTTTTCTTTATTTTATGGCAATTAAACTGGAATTTCGTCAGTCGTGCCTCTATTATCACCTGCCATGGTCCTGGCTGGATGCCTTGGTACAGAGCCGGTACCGGATCGCATGATATTTATCCAGTACATCAAATACGACCCATGGAACCATAACCAACGCTCTGAAATTATCAAGTTACATATTTTTTGGTATTTTATGGCAATTAAACTGGCATTCTGACAGTCGTGCCTGTATTATTGCCTGCCATGGTCCAGGCCGGAGGCCTTGGTATGGAGACGGCACCAGATCTCATGATATTTGTCCGGGAAATCAAATACGACCAAAGGAACCATAACCAATACACTGAAATGATCAAGTTACATTTTTTTGGCATGTTATGGCAATTAAACTGGAATTCTGACGGTCGTGCCTGTATTATCGCCTGCCATGGTCCAGGCAGGACGCCTTGTTACGGAGCGAGTACCGGGTCGCATGACATTGTCCGTGATATGAAATATGACCCAAGGAACCATAACCAACGCTTCGAAATGATCAAGTTACATTTTTTGGCATTTTTTGGCAATTAAACTTGAAATCCTCTAGTCATGCATGTATTATCGCCTTCCATGGTCCAGGTCGGATCCTTGGTGCAGAGCCGGTACCAAATCTCATGATATTTGTCCGAGACATCAAATATGACGCAAGGAACCATAACCAATGCTTTGAAATGATTAGTTTACCATTTTTGGCATTTTATGGCAATTAAACTAGAATTCTGCCAGTCGTGCATGTATTATCGCCTGCTATGGTCTAGTCCGGACGCCTTGGTACGGAGCCGATACTGGATCGCATGATATTTGTCTGGGACATCAAATACGACCCAAAGAACCATAACCAACGCTTCTAAATGATCAAGTTAATTTTTTTGGAATTTTATATCAATTTAACTTGAATTCAGCCAATCGTGCCTGTATTATCACCTGCCATGGTCCAGGTCGGACGCCTTGCTACGGAGCCGGTACCGGATAGCATGATATTTCTCAGGGACATCAAATACGACCCAAGGAACCATAACCAACACTTTGAAATGATCAAGTTACATTTTTGGCATGTTATGGCAATTAAATTGGAATTCCGCCAGTTGTACCTGTATTACCGCCTGCCATGGTCACGGCCGGACGCCTCGGTATGGAGCCTATACCTTATCACATGATATTTGTCCGGGACATCAAATATGACCAAAGGAACCATAACCAATTCTACAAAAGGATCAAGTTACATTTTTTTGCATTTTATGGCAATTAAACTGGAATTCAGCCAGTCGTGCCTGTATTATCGCCATCCATGGTCCATGCCGGACGCCTTGGTACGGATCTGGCACCTGATCGCATGATATTTGTCCGGGAAATCAAATACAACCCAAGAAACAATAACCAACTCTTCGAAAGGATTTTTTGTCATTTTATGGCAATTAAACTAGAATTCTGCCAAGTCGTGCCTGCATTATCGCCTTCCATGATCCAGGTCGGACGCCTTGGTACGTAGCCGGTACCGAATCGCATGATATTTGTCCAGGACATCGAATACAACCCAAGGATTCATAACCAATGCTTTGAAATGATCAAGTTACATTTTTTGGAATTTTATTGCAATTAAATTGGAATTCCGCCAGTCGTGCCTGTATTATCGCCTACTATAGTCCAGGCCGGACGCCTTGGTACGAAGCCGGTACCGGATCACATGATATTTCTCCGGGACATCAAATACGACCCAAGGAACCATAACCAACACTTCGAAATGATCAAGCTACATTTTTTGGTAATTTATGGCAATTAGACTGGAATTCCGCCATTCGTGCGTGTATTATCGCCTGCCATGGTCCAAGCCTGACGCCTTGGTATGAAGCCAGTGATGGGTTGCATGATATTTGTCCGGGACATCAAATACAACCCAAGAAACAATAACCAACTCTTCGAACGGATTTTTTTGTCTTTTTATGGTAATTAAACTAGAATTCTGCCAAGTCGTGCCTGCATTATCGCCTTCCATGATCCAGGCCGGACGCCTTGGTACGTAGCCGGTACCGAATCGCATGATATTTGTCTGGGACATCAAATACAACCCAAGGATTCATAACCAATGCTTTGAAATGATCAAGTTACATTTTTTGGAATTTTATTGCAATTAAACTGGAATTCCGCCAGTCGTGCCTGTATTATCGCCTGCCATAGTCCAGGCCGGATGCCTTGGTACGAAGCCGGTACCGGATCACATGATATTTCTTCGGGATATCAAATATGACCCAAGGAACCATAACCAATGCTTCGAAATGATCAAGTTACATTTTTGGCATTTTATGGCAATTAAATTGGAATTCCGCCAGTCGTGCCTGTATTATCGCCTGCCATAGTCCAGGCCGGATGCCTTGGTACGAAGCCGGTACCGGATCACATGATATTTCTTCGGGATATCAAATATGACCCAAGGAACCATAACCAATGCTTCGAAATGATCAAGTTACATGTTTTGGCATTTTATGGCAATTAAACTGGAACTTTGCTAGTCGTGCATGTATTATCGCCTGCCAGTGTCCAGGCCGGACGCCTTGGTACGGAGCCAGTACCAGATCCCAAGATATTTGTCCGGGACATCAAATATGACCCAAGGAACCATAACCAATGCTTCGAAATGATCAAGTTACACTCTATGGCAATTAAACTAGAATTTCGCCAGTCGTGCATGTATTATCACCATCCATGGTCCAGGCCGGACACCTTGGTATGGAGCCGGTATCGGATAGTATGATATATGTCCGGGACATCATATACGACCCAAGGCACCATAACCAACGCTTCAAAATGATCAAGTTACATTTTTTGGCATTTTATGGCAATTAAACTGGATTTTCGCCAGTCGTGCCTGTATTATCGCCTGCCATGGTCCAGGCCGGACGCCTTGGTATGGATCCAGTACCGAGCCGCATGATATTTGTCCGGGACATCAAATATTAACCAAGGAAGCATAACCAATGCTTCGAAATGATGATGTTACAATTTTTGGCATTTTATGGCAATTAAACTGGAATTCCGTCAGTCGTGCCTCTATTATCGCCTGACATGTTCCAGGCCGACCGTCTTGGTACAGAGCCGGTACAGGATCCCATGATATTTCTCCAGGACATCACATACGACCCACAGAACCATAACCAACGCTCTGAAATGATCAAGTTACATATTTTTGGCATTTTATGGAAATTAAACTGGAATTCCAATAGTCGTGCCTTTTTAATATCGCGTGCCATGGTATAGGCCGGACGCCTTGTTACATAGCCGGTACCGGGTCGCATGATATTTGTCCGGGAAATTAAATATGACCCAAGGAACCATAACATACACTTCGAAATGATCAAGTTACATATTTTTGGCATTTTATGGCAATTAAACTGGAATTCCAATAGTCGTGCCTTTTTAATATCGCGTGCCATGGTACAGGCCGGACGCCTTGGTATGGTGCCGGTACCGGGTCGCATGATATATTACTGGATATGAAATATGACCTAAGGAACCATAACCAACACTTCAAAATGATCAAGTTACATTTTTTGGCATTTTATGGCAATTATAATAGAATTCAGCCAGTCCTGCCTCTATTATCGCCTGCCAAGGTCCAGGCCGGACGCCTTGGTACGGAGCCGGTACCGGGTCGCATGATATTTCTCCAAGACATCAAAGATGATCCAAGGAACCATAACCAACGCTTCGAAATGATCAAGTTACATTTTTGGCATTTTAAGGCAATTAAACTAGAATTCCGCCAGTCGTGCCTGTATTATCGCCTGCCATGGTCCAGGCCGGACGCCTTGGTACGGAGCCGGTTCCGGATGGCATGATATTTGTCCGGACATCAAATACGACCCAAGGAACCATAACCAATGCTTCAGAATGATCAAGTTACATGTTTTGGCATTTTATGGCAATTAAACTGGAATTTTACTAGTCGTGCCTGTATTATCGCCTGCCAGTGTCCAGGCCGGACGCCTTGGTACGGAGCCGGCACCAGATCCCAAGATATTTGTCCGGGACATCAAATATGACCCAAGGAACCATAACCAAAGCTTCGGAATGATCAAGTTATACTTTATGGTAATTAAACTAGAATTCCGCCAGTCGTGCATGTAATATCACCATCCATGGTCCAGGTCGGACACCTTGGTATGGAGCCGGTACTAGATTGCATGATATCGGTTTGAGACATCAAATACGACTCAAGTAACCATAACCAACTCTTCAAAATGATCAAGTTACATTTTTTGGCAATTAAACTGAATTCCGCTAGTCGTGCTTGTAATATCGCCTGCCATGGTCTAGGCCGGACGCCTTGGTACGGAGCTGGTATCAGATCGCATGATATTTGTCTGGGACATCAAATATAACCCAAGGACCCATAACCAATTCTTCGAAATGATCAAGTTATGTTTTATGGCAATTAAACTGGAATTCCGCCAGTCGTGCCTGTATTATCGCCATACATGGTCCAGACCGAACATCTTGGTATTGAGCCGTTACCGGATCGTATGATATTATTCTGGGACATCAAATATGACCCAAGTAACCATAACCAACTCTTCGAAACGATCAGGTTACACCTTTTGGCATTTTATGGCAATTAAACTGGAATTCCGCTAGTCGTGCCTGTAATATCGCCTGCCATGGTCCAGGACGGACGCCTTGGTACGGAGCTGGTACCGGATCGCATGATATTTCTCCGGGACATCAAATACGACCCAAGGAACCTTAACCAACACTTCGAAATGATCAAGTTACATTTTTTGGCATATTATGGCAATTAAAATGGAATTCCGTCAGTCGTACCTCTATTATCGCTTGCCATTGTCCAGGCCGGACGCCTTGGTATAGAGCCGGTACCGGATCGTGTGATATTTTTTTGGGACATCAAATTCAACACAAGGAACCATATCTAATGCTTCAAAATGATCAAGTTACATTTTTTGGCATTTTATGGCAATTAAATTGGAATTCGCTAGTCGTGCTTGTATTATCACCTGCCATGGTCCAGTCCGGACGCCTTGGTACGAAGCCAGTACCGGATCGATGATATTTGACTGTGGCATCAAATATGACCCAAGGAACCATAACCAACACTTCGAAATGATCAACTTACATTTTTGGCATTTTATGGCAATGAAACTGGAATTCCGCCAGTCGTGACTGTATTATCGCCTGCCATGGTCCAGGCCGGATGCCTTGGTACGGAGCCGGTACCGGATAGCACGATACTTTTCCGGGACATCTAATACGAACAAGGTAACCAAAAACAAAGCTTCGAAATGATCATGTTACATTTTATGGCAATTAAACTGGAATTCCGCCAGTCGTGCCTGTAATATCACCATCCATGGTCGGCCGGACACCTTGGTATGGAGCCGGTACCGGATCACATGATATTTCTCCGGGACATCAAATACGACCCAAGTAACCATAACAAACTCTTCGAAATGATCAAGTTACATTTTTTGGCATTTTATAGCAATTAAACTGAATTCCGCTAATCGTGCTTGTAATATCGTCTGCCATGGTCCAGGCCGGACGCCTTGGTACGGAGCTAGTTCCGGATCGCATGATATTTGACCGGGACATCAAATATGACCCAAGGAACCATAACCAATGCTTCAAAATGATCAAGTTACATTTTATGACAATTAAACTAGAATTCCGCCAGTCGTGCATGTATTATCGCCATCCGTGGTCCAGGCCAGACACCTTGGTATGGAGCAGGTACCGGATCCCATGATATTTGTCCGGAACATCATATACGACCCAAGTAACCATAACCTACTCTTCGAAATGATCAAGTTACTTTTTTTGGCATTTTATCGCAATTAAACTGGAATTCCGCTAGTCCTGCCTTTAATATCGCATGCCATGGTCCAAGTCGGACGCCTTGGTACGGAGCTGGTACTGGATCGCATGATATTTGTTCGGGACATGAAATACCACCCAAGGAACCATAACCGACGCTTCGAAATGATCAAGCTATATTTTTTGGAATTTTATGGCAATTAAATTGGAATTCTGCCAGTTGTGCCTGTATTATCGCCTGCCATGGTCCAGGTCGGACGCCTTGGTACGAAGACGATACCGGATCATATGATATTTATCTGGGACATCAAATACAACACAGGGAACAATAACCAACTCTTCGAAATTATCAAGTTACATTTTTTGGCATTTTATGCCAAATAAACTGGAATTCCTNACCATAACCAACGCTTCGAAATTATCAAGTTACTTTTTTTGGCATTTTATGGCAATTAAACTGGGATTCCGCCAGTCGTGCCTGTATTATCGCCTGCCATGGTCCAGGCCAGACGCCTTGGTATGGAGCCAGTTAAGGATCGCATTATATTTTTCCAGACATCAAATACGACCCAAGGAACCATAACCAATGCTTCAGAATGATCAAGTTACATGTTTTGGCATTTTATGGCAATTAAACTGGAATTTTACTAGTAGTGCCTGTATTATCGCCTGCCAGTGTCCAGGCCGGACGCCTTGGTACGGAGCCGGTACCAGATCCCAAGATATTTGTCTGAGACATCAAATATGACCCCAAGGAACCATAATAAAAGCTTTGAAATGATCAAGTTATACTTTATGGCAATTAAACTAGAATTCCGCCAGTCGTGCATGTATTATCACCATCCATGTAACTTGATCATTTCACCAGTCGAAATGATCAAGTTACATTTTTTGGCATTTTATAGCAATTAAACTGAATTTCGCTAATCGTGCTTGTAATATCGCCTGCCATGGTCCAGGCCGGACGCCTTGGTACGGAGCTGGTACCAGATCGCATGATATTTGTCTGGGACATCAAATATAACCCAAGGACCCATAACCAATGCTTCGAAATGATCAAGTTACGATTTGTGGCAATTAAACTGGAATTCTGCCAGTCGTGCCTGTATTATCGCCATACATGGTCCAGACCAAACATCTTGGTATAGAGCCGTTACCGGATCGCATGATATTTGTCCGGCACATCAAATAAGACCCAAGTAACCATAACCAACTCGTCGAAACGATCAAGTTACATTTTTTTGGCATTTTATGGCAATTAAACTGGAATTCCGCTAGTCGTGCCTGTAATATCGCCTGCCATGGTCCAGGACGGACGCCTTGGTACGGAGCTGGTACTGGATCGCATGATATTTCTCCGGGACATCAAATACGACCCAAGGAACCCTAACCAACACTTCGAAATGATCAAGTTACATTTTTTGGCATATTATGGCAATTAAAATGGAATTCCGTCAGTCGTGCCTCTATTATCGCCTGCCATTGTCCAGGCCGGACGCCTTGGTACAGAGACGGTACCGGATCGTGTGATATTTTTTTGGGACATCAAATTCAACACAAGGAACCATATATAATGCTTCAAAATAATCAAGTTACATTTTTTGGCATTTTATGGCAATTAAATTCGAATTCGCCAGTCGTGCTTGTATTATCACCTGCCATGGTCCAGTCCGGACGCCTTGGTACGAAGCCGGTACCGGATCGATGATATTTGACTGTGACATCAAATATTACCCAAGGAACCATAGCCAACGCTTCGAAATGATCAAGTTACATTTTTGGCATTTTATGGCAATTAAACTGGAATTCCGCCACTCGTGCCTCTTTTATCGCCTGCCATGGTCCAGGCCGGACGCCTTGGTAAGGAGTCGATACCGGATAGCATGATATTTTTTTGGGACATCAAATACGACCCAAGGAACCATAACCAACACTTCAAAATGATCAATTTACATTTTTTGGCATTTTATGGCAATTAAACTGGAATTCCGCCACTCGTGCCTCTTTTATCGCCTGCCATGATCCAGGCCGGACGCCTTGGTACGGAGCCGGTTTCGGATCGCATGATATTTTTCCAGACATCAAATACGACCCAAGGAACCATAGCCAATGCTTCAGAATGATCAAGTTACATGTTTTGGCATTTTATGGCAATTAAACTGGAATTTTACTAGTCGTGCCTGTATTATCGCCTGCCAGTGTCCAGGCCGGACGCCTTTGTACGGAGCCGGTACCAGATCTCAAGATATATGTCCGGGACATCAAATATGACCCAAGGAACCATAACCAAAGCTTCGAAATGATCAAGTTATACTTTATGGCAATTAAACTACAATTCCGCCAGTCGTGCATGTATTATCACCATCCATGGTCCAGGTCGGACACCTTGGTATGGAGCCGGTACTAGAATGCATGATATCGGTTTGAGACATCAAATACGACCCAAGTAACCATAACCAACTCTTCGAAATGATCAAGTTACATTTTTTGGCATTTTATAGCAATTAAATTTAATTTCGCTAGTCGTGCTTGTAATATCGCCTGCCATGGTCCAGGCCGGACGCCTTGGTATGGAGTTGGTACCAGATCGCATGATATTTTTCTGGGACATCAAATATAACCCAAGGACCCATAACCAATGCTTCTAAATGATCAAGTTACGTTTTATGGAAATTAAACTGGAATTCCGCCAATCGTGCCTGTATTATCGCCATACATGGTACAGACCGAACGTCTTGGTATAGTGCCGTTACCGGATCACATGATATTTGTCCGGGACATCAAATACGACCCAAGTAACCATAACCAACTCTTCGAAACGATCAGGTTACATTTTTTGGCATTTTATGGCAATTAAACTGGAATTCCGCTAGTCGTGCCTGTAATATCGCCTGCCATGTTCCAGGACAGACGCCTTGGTACGGAGTTGGTACCGGATCACATGATATTTCTCCGGGACATCAAATTCAACACAAGGAACCATATCTAACGCTTCAAAATGATCAAGTTACATTTTTTGCAATTTTATGGCAATTAAACTGGAATTCCGCCAGTCGTGCCTGTATTATCGCCTGCCATGGTCCAGGCCGGACGCCTTGGTACAGAGTCGATACCGGATAGAATGATATTTTTTTGGGACATCAAATACGACCCAAGGAACCATAACCAACACTTCGAAATTTACATTTTTTGGCATTTTATGGTAATTAAACTGGGATTCTTCCAGTCGTGCCTGTATTATCGCCTGCCATGGTCCAGGCCGGACGCCTTGGTACAGTGCAGGTTTCGGATCGCATGATATTTTTCCAAACATCAAATACGACCCAAGGAACCATAACCAATGCTTCAGAATGATCAAGTTACATGTTTTGGCATTTTATGGCAATGAAACTGGAATTTTGCTAGTCGTGCCTGTATTATCGCCTGCCAGTGTCCAGGCCGGACGCCTTGGTACGGAGCCGGTACCAGATCCCAAGATATTTGTCCGGGACATTAAATATGACCCAAGGAACCATAACCAAAACTTCAAAATGATCAAGTTATACTGTATGGCAATTAAACTAGAATTCCGCCAGTCGTGCATGTATTATCACCATCCATGGTCCAGGTCGGACACCTTGGTATGGAGCCGGTACTAGATTGCATGATATCGGTTTGAGACATCAAATACGACCCAAGTAACCATAACCAACTCTTCGAAATGATCAAGTTACATTTTTTGGCATCTTATAGCAATTAAACTGGATTTCGCTAGTCGTGCTTGTAATATCGCCTGCCATGGTCAAGGCCGGGCGCCTTGGTACGGAGCTGGTACCAGATCGCATGATATTTGTTTGGGACATCAAATATAACCCAAGGACCCATAACCAATGCTTCGAAATGATCAAGTTACGTTTTATGGCAATTAAACTGGAATTCCGCCAGTCGTGCCTGTATTATCGCCATGCATGGTCCAGACCGAACATCTTGGTATAGTGCCATTACCGGATTGCATGATATTTGTCCGGGACATCATATACGACCCAAGTAACCATAACCAACTCTTCAAAACGATCAAGTTACATTTTTTTGAATTTTATGGCAATTAAACTGGAATTCCGCTAGACGTGCCTGTAATATCGCCTGCCATGTTCCAGGAAGAACGCCTTGGTACGGAGCTGGTACCGGATCGCATGATATTTCTACGGGACATCAAATACGACCCAAGGAACCCTAACCAACACTTCGAAATGATCAAGTTACATTTTTTGGCATATTATGGATTTTAAAATGGAATTCCGTCAGTCGTGCCTCTATTATCGCCTGCCATTGTCCAGGCCGGACGCCTTGGTACAGAGCCGGTACCGGATCGTGTGATATTTTTTTGGGACATCAAATTCAACACAAGGAACCATATCTAACGCTTCAAAATGATCAAATTACATTTTTTGACATTTTATGGCGATTCAACTGGAATTCGCTAGTCGTTCTTGTATTATCACCTGCCATGGTCCAGTCCGAACGCCTTGGTACGAAGCCGGTACCGGATCGATGATATTTGAATTTGACATCAAATATGACCCAAGGAACCATAACCAACGCTTCGAAATGATCAAGTTACATTTATGGCATTTTATGGCAATGAAACTGGAATTCCGCCAGTCGTGCCTGTAATATCGCATGCCATGGTCCAAGTCGGACGCCTTGGTACGGAGCTGGTACTGGATCGCATGATATTTGTTCGGGACATCAAATACCACCCAAGGAACCATAAACGACGCTTCGAAATGATCAAGCTATATGTTTTGGAATTTTATGGCAATTAAATTGGAATTCTGCCAGTCGTGCCTGTATTATCGCCTGCCATGGTCCATGTCGGACGCCTTGGTACGAAGCCGATACCGGATCATATGATATTTATCTGGGACATCAAATACAACACATGGAACAATAACCAACTCTTCGAAATTATCAAGTTACATTTTTTGGCATTTTATGGCAATTAAACTTGAATTCCTCCAGTCGTGCCTGTATTTATCACCTCCCATGGTCCAGGCCGGACAGCTTGGTATGGAGCCGGTACCAGATCCCAAGATATTTGTCCGGGACATAAAATATGACCCAAGGAACCATAACCAAAGCTTCGAAATGATCAAGTTACATTTTTTGGCATCTTATAGCAATTAAACTTAATTTCGCTAGTCGTGCTTGTAATATCGCCTGCCATGGTCAAGGCCGGACGCCTTGGTACGGAGTTGGTACCAGATCGCATGATATTTGTCTGGGACATCAAATATAACCCAAGGACCCATAACCAATGCTTCGAAATGATCAAGTTACGTTTTATGGCAATTAAACTGGAATTCCGCAAGTCGTGCCTCTATTATCGCCATACATGGTCCAGCCGAACATCTTGGTATAGTTCCATTACCGGATTTCATGATATTTGTCCGGGACATCAAATACGACCCAAGTAACCATAACCAACTCTTCAAAATGATCAGGTTACATTTTTTGGCATTTTATGGCAATTAAACTGGAATTCCGCTAGTCGTGCCTGTAATATCGCCTGCCATGTTCCAGGACAGACGCCTTGGTATGGAGCTGGTACCGGATCGCATGATATTTCTCCGGGACATCAAATACGACCCAAGGAACCCTTACCAACACTTCGAAATGATCAAGTGACATTTTTTGGCATATTATGGCAATTAAAATGGAATTCCGTTAGTCGTGCCTCTATTATCGCCTGCCATTGTCCAGGCCGGACGCCTTGGTTCAGAGCCGGTACTGGATCATGTGATATTTTTTTGGGACATCAAATTCAACACAAGGAACCATATCTAACGCTTCAAAATGATCAAGTTACATTTTTGGCATTTTATGGCAATTAAACTGGAATTCGCCAGTCGTGCTTGTATTATCACCTGCCATGGTCTAGTCCGGACGCCTTGGTACGAAGCCGGTACCGGATCGATGATATTTGACTGTGACATCAAATAAGACCCAAGGAACCATAACCAACGCTTCGAAATGATCAAGTTACATTTTTTGCATTTTATGGCAATGAAACTAGAATTCCGCCAGTCGTGCCTGTATTATCGCCTGCCATGGTCCAGGCCGGACACCTTGGTACGGAGCCCGTACCGGATAGCATGATACTTGTCCGGGACATCTAATACGACCCAAGTAACCAAAAACAACGCTTCGAAATGATCATGTTACATTTTATGGAAATTAAACTGGAATTCCACTAGTCGTGCCTGTAATATCACCATCCATGGTCGGCCGGACACCTTGGTATGGAGCCGGTATCGGATCACATGATATTTTTCCGGGACATCAAATACGACCCAAGTAACCATAACCAATTCTTCGAAATGATCAAGTTACATTTTTTGGCATTTTATGGCAATTAAACTGGAATTCCGCTAGTCGTGCTTGTAATATCGCCTGCCATGGTCCAGGCCGGACGCCTTGGTACGAAGCTAGTTCCGGATCGCATGATATTTGACCGGGACATCAAATATGACCCAAGGAACCATAACCAATGCTTCAAAATGATCAAGTTACATTTTATGACAATTAACCTAGAATTCCGCCAGTCGTGCATGTATTATCACCATCCATGGTCCAGGCCAGACACCTTGGTATGGAGCCGGTACCAGATCTCATGATATTTGTCCGGAAAATCATATACGACTCAAGTAACCATAACCAACTCTTCGAAATGATCAAGTTACTTTTTTTGGCATTTTATCGCAATTAAACTGGAATTCCGCTAGTCCTGCCTGTAATATCGCATGCCATGGTCCAAGTCGGACGCCTTGGTACCGAGCTGGTACTGGATCGCATGATATTTGTTCGGGACATCAAATACCACCCAAGGAACCATAACGCTTCGAAATGATCAAGCTATATTTTTTGGAATTTTATGGCAATTAAATTGGAATTCTGCCAGTCGTGCCTGTATTATCGCCTGCCATGGTCCAGGTCGGACGCCTTGGTACGAAGCCGATACCGGATCATATGATATTTATATGGGACATCAAATACAACACAGGTAACAATAACCAACTCTTTGAAATTATCAAGTTACATTTTTTGGCATTTTATGGCAATTAAACTGGAATTCCTCCAGTCGTTCCTGTATTTATCACCTCCCATGGTCCAGACCGGACGCCTTGGTACGAAGCCGGTACCGGATTG
>MDKI01097233.1:0-11253 GCA_005239505.1 Nicotiana paniculata | reverse complement strand
CCCCTGAAGGGTTAAGATCGCGCTCTCTTCAATTCTTCTCTAATATATATACGGCTTTCCCAATCATAACATAGATAGTATATAATACCTAACTGCTGGCCAAACAATTAAGCAATTAAACACAGAATTGAAGAAATCCATGTAAACATGTTCGGAAACTTCATTAGAAGTCCTGTCCTAGGATAAATAAACTGCAATCATGTCTCACCACGCCTGCCCACTTAGAGATCCCGTTTCTAGGTAAGTAACATTAACAAGTTATACTCTTGCTATTCCTGAAACGGTGCATAATGTTGTGATTTTATCTGCATTTAGAATCTTGTTTAGGTTATTATGCATCATGCTGCATTAGAAATCATGCTATAGGATCTTACTCATTTAAATGCACTTAGTCTAAATACAGATATATAAAATAGTCCATTGTTCTAAACAACTGGTAACTAGTCCTTGCACATCTTCAATACCTATAATTACATGTTATTATCTATAAACAACCTAGAGCCGTTAACAAACCTGAATAATTGTTGCATGTTATCCTACACCTAGGCAAGCCTTAGGTAATCAACTTAAAAAATAAAACCAGAACCTTCCTTTGTGATTAGTGTTCAACTGTCAGCATGCTTAAAACCAGTAGGCCAGCCTGATTAAGACTTCATCTCTGAGATATGCAATAAATCTGTCTTTGTGTTATCACTTATATACCATGCTTAGGATCTGAACCTGAATATGGACCTTACTTGTGTATGAGACATGTTGTTCATGTGTATTGTGTGTGGAGTAATACTTGAGCCTTTATCTGCTTTCCATGTTTTCCCTTTATCTGTAGTCCTATTTGTTTATTATAATGTCGCCTTAGCATTTTCACCGTAAAACCTGAGGGTATGCCTAGAACCTCCTTTAGGATAGGAGTCCTAATTTCCTCCAGGACTGATTGGAATGGACGGGTAACAACATGCAATAGAGGTCGAGACCAACATTCGATTTAGTTGCTTTCACGGGGTGGGAAAGGGTAGAATATGGATATGATTACCTGTGCGCTAATACCATGTGTAGCCCCTCTACGAGGATTGATTACCGGGTATTGCATTGATGTGATCCATATTATTATAAACCTAAGATACCTTTTATATGCTTAGATCGTAATCCTTTCAAAACCTAATCTTCTTTACTGTTTTCAAACACCTGCATGCTTAAGACTTAAATCCCTTCTTATTGGAGCTTTTGTTTGTTTGTTTGCTAAGCCGTACAAATTCACAGAAACCATTTGGCCGGGAACCACACTTGTGGATCCTGAGGGGTGCCTAACACCTTCCCCTTAGGATAATTTCAAGCCCTTACCCAATCTCAGGTTAGTAATGTAGTTGTAATTGAACCCCTTAGGTTCCTGAATGCACCGTTAAAATCGTTAGGTGGAGACTCTTCAACATATGCAAATCCCTTTCCCAAAAGGAACGAGTTGTCTCAACCCATGTCATAAACCCCTTTCAACCGGGCCCTGAAAGGAGCGCTCGGGAATAAGGGCGGCGCGACAACATGGCGACTCTGCTGAGGATATCCAGGCTTTTACCATTTCAAATTGTTTCGTGAATTTTTGCCGTTATTTAAATACCTGCACCCTTTCCTCTTCCCTTTACATGCAATTAATTTTTTACTTCAGGTATTTACTTTTCCTCAAAGACGAAACTGACATGTCACCTTGTTTTCTTTTATAACTGCTTTAAATCAGTACTGTTGTTTTTACCGCTTTCTTGAACGTGCGAATACATGACAAATTGTTTTAATACTTATTATTGCATAATAATGCTCAACATTAATACTCCACTCGTGCAAAACAAAATACTATATCAACGCTTTGATGAGTGGTTTCCCTCTTCCTATATTATTACCCACTAAATTCAGAAAGGCTTATTTGCAGTAAAACTAGTCGATCAGCGGTGCAGTCCACGGTTCCGTGACTTTCCCCCTTGAGAACTAATTGCTTCCTTCTAATTATTGATATTAAATAGTCGAGTCCAGTGGCGGTAAGGGCCTAACCTTAATTTCATTGCAGAAAAATGAGGCACGAAGTCCCCAAATTCGGCATGTTCTCCAATATCCACCCAAGACTGTTGAGTTGGTGGGAGGATCTGCACTCTAGCGACAAAGCTATTGTCAGGAAACACATGGGTAAACTACCACCTCTCCTGGAAATCAAGCCTAACAAAATGATAATAGAGGCTGCTACCCTGTTCTGGGATCGTGAAAGGTCCGTGTTCCGCTTTGGGAACATTGAAATGACGCCTTTGATAGAAGAGATAGGAGGGCTGGCTAACCTAGTATGGGAAACTTCAGGGTTGCTGATGCCTGAAAACCGCACAGGCAAAAATTTCCTTAAAGTGGTGGGCCTGAAAAACGATGCAGAATTAGCCACCTCTCTAGGACACGTCCATCACCGAGTGTTCGTGTTTATGGTTTACTTTTTGGATTTGATCATGTTCCTGATGAAGAAGGAAAGGATCCATAACAGGCTAGCCATGGTAACTAAGACCATAATGGAAGGGGCAGATGGGCAAGACTTCAGCATTGTGCCAATGATCGTTGCAGACATATATCGGGGTCACAGGGTTATTGATGAAAGGGTCGAGGCACAAGTCAAATACAACCAACTATGCAAAAGGATCCGGGAATATGAGGATGATCACCACAAGATACATGAGTCCAATAAGAAATTCATCGATAAAGGGAAGGACATAACTATCACCACCAACAAGAGGTTAGGGTACTTGGAACGAAATATAGTCGAGCTAGAAGAGAAGTTCATCAAAAGAGTCGAGAATTGTCAAAAGGCTCAGGGAGCTGAAAGAGGATATCTAGCCAGAACCTACCTGTTGCTGGGACTTCGCGAGCTGGGAAAACTGTACAAGGAAAGCCAGAATGCCGAGTCTGGGGAAGGTCCTTCTGGGACCAAGTAGATAGGAGTGTCCTTATTTTTCTCTATCAATGTAATAAGGCCAATGGCCATTAGTGACTTTTATTTATCGTCTATCATTTTGGGATTTGTCTATTTTTCTTATCAATAAAATGAGGTATTTAGCATTTTAAGTTCTCCAAATCAATTTGTTGCTAGGCCTACCTTGGGCATGAAGAGGTTCCCAACTTAGGACGCGCTTTACATTTATGCATTATGTGTTTAAATACCGCAATATTCTTTTCATAATCCTCACTGACTTGGTTACCTTTTGTTTTTATTTTTTTTCTTACTCCCCTCCCCAAAGGTTACTTCGTGCATTCTGACGTCATCAGCATATCGCACAAGATCCAAGGGCCCTCCACCTACTCCACCTCCTAGTCCTCCTAAGGGAAAAGAAAAAGGCTAAAGTAAGATGGAAGAGTCCAGCGGAACCAGAAAGGAGAATATGATTAAACGGGTAAAGGCCCCTGATGGCCGAGGTATTCAGGTCCTGCATGAAAACATGTCACCACTTGAACAGAAATTTCTGAAGTTTAAGGAAGAACTCGATCAAGTCCGGAATCTGGCCAACCTGTCATTTTCCCTCAACGTCCCTGACGTCAACCTTCCAAATGCTCAAAACTGCACCTCCACAAAGTATCCCAAGACAGTAAAATCATCTTGCACCTCACCATCATGCCACTCCCCCAAAGAACCAAACTCTCCTGATGTAGTGCAGTGCTTTCCACACCTCAAATAACACTCCACTACTTATCACAGAACCTCAAAACCCCTCAAAGGACCATTTCCACACCTATAACAATCCCATCTATGTGGAAACCGTGACCCACTCTACTCCGCCTATCTCACAGGCATCCGAGTCTAACGGAAAGGACTTACTTATCAAGAACCTGGTCGAGGAACTTAAGAAACTGACTAGCTGAGTTCATGGTGTTGAAGGAACAAAGGGAATTGAAGGGTTGAATTATGAAGACCTTTGTATACAACCTGATGTCGAACTGCCCGAGGGGTACAAACCTCCAAAGTTCGAAATGTTTGACGGTACTGGTGATCCGAGAGTCCATCTGAGGACCTATTGGGACAAGTTGGTTGGCATTGGGAAGGATGAAAGAATCCGCATGAAGCTGTTCATGAGGAGTTTGAAGGGAGACGCACTTTCTTGGTACATTAGCCAAGACCCCAAGAAATGGTCAAACTGGGTAAGCATAGCGTCTAACTTTATGGACAGGTTTATATTCAACACAGAAAATGCATAGATGTGTTCTACATTCAAAATTTGAAGAAGAAACCCACAAAAACCTTTCACGAGTATGCTACTCGTTTGAGGTCTGAATCCGCTAAACTCAAACCTGCTCTAGAGGAAGAGCAGATGATCAAGTTCTTTGTCCAGGCTCAGGACCCGCAGTATTATGAACGGTTAATGATGGTTGAAGGCCACAAGTCCTCTCACATCATCAAATTGGGTGAGCGGATTGAAGAAGGTATTAAAAGAGGTATGGTTACAAATTTTGAAGCCTTGCAAGCCACTAACAAGGCTTTACAGTCCGGTGGTGTGTCTAAGAAGAGATACGTGGGAGCCGTAACGATTGCAGAAAGAGCTAAGTGCCCACTCAAATACCAAGCTTATCCAACACCTCCACTCACATACCAAGCTCCAGCACGTTCCTACCATCCCTCACCAATCTACCAAGCACCCTCATCGAACTACCAAGCTCCACCACCTTCCTCCCAATCTCCACCGCTCACCTAGCAATCTCCACCACCCACATATCAACCTGCTTCGCCCAGATACTCATAACCCGCTCCTGTCTACCACACTTATATTCGTAGCCATCCCATTACCAATCACTGCACACCAAAACTTCCCTAGACATCGTCCCAATTTTGATTGCCGCCCTCCAAAGCAATACACCGCCATAGCCGAGCCTGTAGACCATCTGTATGAGAAGCTAAAAGCTTCTGGTTACGTCACACCTATCCCTGCTGCCACCCCTCAGAACCCTTCTCAGTGGGTTAACCCAAACAAATCATGTGCATACCATTCCAGCATGAAATGACACATCATCGAAGAATGCCGCTCTCTCAAGGACAAAATACAGGCTCTCATTGACAACAAGATTATTGTGGAAAAAGACCCCATTCCAAACGTCCGCAACAATCCTTTGCCAGACCATAAGGGTGGAGGTATCCATATGATTGAAATAGAAGATGATTGGGATCCCAAGGGATCAATCGGGTTGATCGCAGAAGGCGATGACCCAAAGAAACCTGCAGTCACTCTCAAACTTATCATAGTACATATTCAACCATCTAAAGACGTTGAGGTGAATATGTCTATACCACTTGAGTTTGAAGCAACGCCACCTGCAAAGTCACCAGTGCCAATTGAAGTTGAGTTTGTATCTCCACCAAATGCACCGGCACCATTCGAGGTTGCAGTCTTGCCACCCCGAACACACATTCCATTTGAAGTAAGGATGGCCGCACCAATTCTGGTGGCAATGTCAAGCACGCCACCCTTCTATTTAAACGATATCCCTTGGGACTATACAGTCGAGGCAAGAAGGAAAGGCAAGGCCAGGTCTGAGGAGGTTGTCACAGCACAGGTTATGACGAGAACTGGTAGGGTCTACACCCCTGAGCATCTGGCCGAATCAAGCAAGTAGGCTGCCAACCGGCCTCCCCTTATCGACACAGGTCCCGATGACCTTTGGATAAAGGTACATGCTAAGGAGTATTCAGTCATCGAACAGCTGAACAAGACACTGGCACAAATATACATCCTCTCTTTGCTACAGAATTCTGAAACACACATAAATGCTTTATTGAATGTGTTGAGTGAAGCATATGTGCCAAACAACATCACTAGCGGGGAAATGGCCAATATGTTAGGCCAGGCACTGGAAAGTCACAAAATCACTTTTCATGAGGACGAGCTACCACCTGAAGGATTGGGGCACAACAAAGCGCTGCACATCACCGTGCAATGCGAAGTTCATTTCATCACAAAGATCTTGATCGATGGAGGTTCCAGTCTTAACATCTGTCTGTTGATAACACTCAAGAAGTTGGGTAAAGGGACACATGAAATAAGGGATGGAGCAATCAATGTAAAATACTTCGACGGTTCTCAGAGGTTCACCATGGGGGAGATCAATCTATGTCTGCAGATGGGACCGACTTGGATCGAAGTGGATATCCAGGTGATAGATGTGCCAGCATCCTACAACCTATTGTTAGGACGACCTTGGTTTCATGCTGCTGCGGCCGTAGAGTCAACACTACATCAGGCGGTAAAATTTTAGTGGAACCACCAAGAGGTGATTATTCATGGTGACGATAGCAAGCCCATTTATAGTCATCAAACTATTCCGGTGATAGACAGAAAAAGGAAGATAGGCGGGGGAACTTACCACCACATTGAGCGGGTAAATTCCATCGACAAGGACAAGTGGTGGGATAGCAAAATTGAGAGCATCCTGAACTGGAAAGGATATGAGCCAGGAAAAGGGCTCGGTAAGAACCTCCAAGGGATCATAAAGCCCATAAAACTCAATAAACATGGTACCACTTTCGGTTTAGGGTATGAATACACTTGGCAGGAATTCAACGACTAGTCGCCACCTTGGCGTGGTCCCTATTACCCTTTGGAGCAGCCGATACCTCATCTTGAGTAGACTTTCAAGCACACCGACATTATTTACAGAAGAGACAAAGAAGAAGCACTTACATCAATGAGGAGTTTGTTCCTAGAGGATGATGATATGGATTGCTATGTTGTTCTCGAGGAGGAGGGGGAGGAAGGCCCTTCTATACGGACTGTAAGCAAGGGGACATATCTCAAGAACTGGTCTATCAAGATGACCAAAGCCCGACGAGCCTCGGGGTAGCAAGGCTAAAACAAGCATTATTTATTGTCTTATTCACTAAATGATTTTCCTCTTCCTGCATTTTTCAATTTCTGCAATAAGTTCTTCAATGTTCAAAACAGTTACATCAAAGCATCTTCTAAATTTCTCTTACGAATCCGATATTTATTGCTATTGTTTTATTTTATTACTTTATTTATACAGCATTAATATTACATGTCTTGATGAACCGATGATTGTGACATGCAATGAGACAACGCGGAAAACGGACATTGATCATACGAAGACGACATACCTGACGAGATGGTCAAAGATTTTGAGAATAGACCTAAGTCCAACCTGGACGAGACCGAAGTTATCAACCTAGGAGATTTAGAAAACGTCAAGGAGACTCGCATCAACATTCATTTGTCACCATCATAAAAGAAAGAATACACAGAGTTTCAAAAAGAGTATGAGGATGTATTTGCATGGTCGTATGATGACATGACTGGTCTAAGTATGTCTATTGTGGCTCACAAACTGCCAACCATCCAACGTGTCCACCGGTGCAATAAAATCTCATAAAGTTCAAACCCGGCATGAGTTTGAAAATCAAAGAAGAAGTTACCAAGCAGATCAACACCAAAGTTCTTCGGGTAGTGGAGTACCTGACATGGTTAGCCAACATTGTACCTGTAGACATGTAATTTTTTACCCTCTCCGAAATTTTACCCAGTATAGCGTTTAAATATTTAGTTTAGGTCTAATATATCACTGTTTTTACTAGTTTTGACTATTTTACTTTATTTTAAGCACAATAAAATAAACACACAATATCTTTTTTAGTCTTGCTAGCCCAAAACTAAAATCCAACAAGACATGGACCCAACAAAATTCCCAAGCCCATTCCCCTTAGCCCAATACTTATTAACCTAACCCTAAAATATATACCCTTATAAAGAGACCTAATTAGAAAAAGAAAAAGGAGAGCCTGCCCCTTACCAAAAAAAACCGGCGACCCCACCCCTTCAACACCCTCTCCTAAAAACAAAAAATCACCAAGCTCCAATCCCTTAAGCTTCCACCTAAACCAGCGCCCATCCCCCCTGACCTCTAGCGGTCTCACCCTCGTTCCCTTCTCTCCCCCCTCGTTCCTCTCTTTCCTGTTCATATTTGTTGTCGTGCATCGCCTCACTGTCATCTTCGTCTTCGTCGGTGTTAGCTTGCCGAATATGGATGCCAGCGGTCGATTTTAGCTTTTCCGGTAAGTCATCTCCTTGGATTAAAAGGAATCAGCCGTTACCCATTACTCATCTTTTAACAGAACACCTTTTTGATTTTAAGCTATTGTTGTTTTCTCAACTAAAAAAGAGACACACACACACAGAAAAACAAAGGCAGAAACAGTAGAGATAGGAACGAAAAATAGAGTTGAGTGAAAACGGGGAGAGGAAACGGACTAAGGGAGCAACAAAAGTAGAGAAAATATGCATGCTCTATCTCCAAAAACCCAGCATTTTCCACCATTTTTCTCCATAATTTCAACCATGTAAGAGCTGCAAAAACAGAGGTTCGTTTCTGCCGTACGAAACCAGCGAAGTTTGTTCGAGAATTCAGTGTCGAGTTCATTGAGGCTCTACGTCTGAGTTTTCCGGTCAAGCTCGGGTCCCTGTTCATTTTTCATATGCAGTCACTGTAATTGAAGAGATTTCTACTTTAAGGTTTACTCCTTCCCCACCGTTAATATTGTTTCACGGGTTGTTAATTTGTGTTTTTCTTGTTCGTTTATTTAATCTTGCTATGTTGCTATTGTTTGCTATTAAAATCGTAGCTGAATTTCCTTCATCTCCATTTCTGTTTTTATCAGTGTTTTCAAGCTCTGTTTGTCCTAGAATTTTTGGTACACATTCTCAAATTCCGTTGAACTGCTAAACTCTGCAAATACAGAACTCACAGTGTAGATTTAGAATTTCCATGTGATGGATATCTTTCTCAAGTCACTTTGCTTAATATCATAAGGAAAAAAAAAAGAGATGAAGAAACAAAAGCTATGAAAGATATACTTGTAAATCACAATATAGGGACAATGAAACTCAAAAGCAGCGAAATTAGGTGTGTTGCTTTATAAATGTAAATAGTATTTGGTTATAGATTTTTTATTAATTGTGTCCCTGAAGATCAAATGCAATTAGTTTAGACATAATTCTTTACCTTCCACATTAATCTGGAATTAGTTCTAAATAACTCATGAACATCGTAGCTTGTTTTAGGCGCGATTAATAAATAAATCATCGTGATTATGGGTATGATTCCCGTGGTATGGTCACGATACATAAATCTCAATTTGGGTGTGCATTTCATGTGAACCGACCCTAACTTCAAACAGTAATAAATTAAGCATGTTGTAGATTACACGTACGGTTCCCGTGGCGTGATTCGCAATGTGCACAAAAACAAACGAGTGCGCGACAATTGTGACTTGTTTCAAACAAATTCCATAAATATTAAAAGCGGTGTTAAAAATAAAAATGCACAATAGGTTCAAAACATGTATTAAATCAGATAATTAGTCCAAATATTAATAGTTAAGCGACCGTGCTAGAACCACAGAATTCGGGAGTGCCTAACACCTTCTCCCGGGTTAATAAAATTCCTTACCCAGATTTCTTGTTCGTAGACATTTAAAACAGATTCAAAAATTTCCTCGGTTTGGGATTTCAATAAATAAATGGTGTCCCGGAACATCGTAAAAATCTGGGTGGCGACTCTGAAATTAAATAAATAAATCCCAAATTCGAATAATGTCACTTTAATTGGAAAAGCTCCCCTAACCCACCCTTTTGGGAAAGAAAAGGTGTGACAGCTCTGATGACTCTGCTAGGGAACGAACCCAGAATCTCTGGTTTCGCAGGGTTCAAGAATTCGAGCTTAGAATATCTGTTATATTTGGCTTTCATTATTATTTGATTTTTACGTGTGTTGAAACTAATGTGCTAAATCCCGCTTTTTACCGCTTTTATTATCTGAACTGTATACAAACTGTGCTGAAACCGTATTCTCTCTGAGTCTTCTAAATCATCTGGGAAGTGTGAACATCGTGTGACTTCTTTCTGTTAGAGTCATATCCAAATTTAGAACGAGGTTCGAACAAGTTCCAAAGTCGGTGAAGCTTATGTTTTCTCGGTACGCTCCCCCCTCCCCCGGCTCGAGCTGTCCGCTCGGGTAAGCCTAGTCTAGAACAAAACCCCAGGATTAAAACATAGAATGACATAATCTCTTGTCGGATCCCTAGTACGTGCGTTTGTTTGCATCACACGCATTTGACTTAGGGGACTCAACACAGGGGTTGGGTCCGTCTAGGACAGGTGTACCCAATTTAAAAGACCATACTTATGCATCTTGCGTGCTACTTGCGTATCTCTTTATTTTGTCTAACATGTTGACTGGCTTCTAGAATGGAAAAGAAAATCACAAAAAAAATAAAAAAAATAAAATAAAATAAAATCAAGAGTGAGAGGTAGGTATTTGAAAAATGTTGAAACTCTCCCGAAAAAAAAAAAGAAAGAAAATAAATCAATGTTTTCAAAAGTCATGTTTCCCGGTTCCGTCAAAACTGGCAGAACTACGCGGGTCTGATTCTCACCGGGTGTGAGATACGTAGGCAAATATCATCGGTTCCGGCCTTCAATTTTTAAAAAATCCAAATATATTATCCTTTCCTTCCTTCTTTACAAAAGTTTTTCTTTGATTCCCCAATTTTTTTTAAAAAAATCCAAAAAAATATTTTCCTTTAATTCCTTCTGTAAGAGTATTCTTTTAGGAAATTCCAAGCAAATAAAAGATTAAAAAGAAATGTTTTAGAACCCAAAAATATTTTTTCATTAAAAATAAGACAAATCAAATCAATATCCGCAAAAATACTTTCTACTTTTTTAAGAAGTCTTTTTTCCAAAAATTCAAAAAAAAAATCAAAAATCCAGAAAAAAATATTTTTCTTTCTTCTTTAGAAGTCTTTCTTTAAAAAATTTCGAGAAAACAAAATTAAAAAAAAGATAAAATAAAAAATCCAAAAATATTTTCATTCTTCTTTCGAAAATCGAAAAAACATTCAAGCTTCAAAAATATTTTCTTTTTCTTTAGAAGTATTTCTTTCATAAATTCAAAATAAAAGTCCAAAAATCCAATAATATTTTTCTTTTGAAATTCACCGGAAAAAAAAAAGAATTAAAAAAATTAAAATAAAAAAATACTTTCTTTCTTCTTTATAAGTCTTTGTTTAGAAAATTAAAAACGAAAAAATTAAAAAAAAAGGAAAAGAGTTTGTTTATTTCCTTTATTCCTGATTTTCCCGAACTACGCAAGATCTGGTTCATGCGGCGTCATGATACGTAAGCAACCCACATCAGGTTCGATCGAATAATTTTGAAAAATAAAGAAGAAAGAATGATAATA
>MDKI01086337.1:0-31326 GCA_005239505.1 Nicotiana paniculata | reverse complement strand
TCGCCGACCATACAAAGCCTCAAATGGTGCCATCTCAATGCTGGACTAATAACTATTATTGTAGCAAACTCGGCCAAAGGCATGAACTGGTCCCACTGACCTCCGAAGTCAATCACACATGCCCCGAGCATGTCCTCTAATATCTGAACTGTACGCTCTGACTAATCATCGGTCTGAGGGTGAAATGCTGTGATGAGGTCTATATGGGTACCCATGTCACTATGCAATGCTCTCCGGAAGTGCGAGGTGAACTGAGGACCTCGATCTAATATAATGGACACCGGCACACCATGCAACCAGACTATCTCTCGAATGTAGATCTGTGCCAACCTCTCAGAAGTATATGTAGTAGCCACTAGAATGAAATGCGCCAATTTGGTTAATCTATCCATAATGAACCAAACCGCGTAGACCTTTCGCAAGGTTCGAGGCAACCCAACCACGAAGTCCATAGTGATGCGCTCCCACTTCCACCCAGGAATGGGCATCTGCTGAAGTAGGCCTCCTAGCCTCTGGTGCTCATACTTCACCTGCTGGCAATTAAGACACCTAGTCACATACTCCACAATGTCCTTCTTCATTCGCCTCCACCAGTAATGCTTCTTCAAATCACGATACATCTTCGTAGCACCAGGATGAACAGAATACCGAGAACTGTGTACCTCCTCTAGAATCCTCTCCCTCAGGCCATCAACCTTAGGAACACATAAGCAGCCCTGAAGTCTCAGAACACCATCCTTCCCAATAATAACCTCCTTGGCCCTTCCCTGAGCCACTGTCTCTCGTAGCTCAGCCAAACACGGATCATCGAACTGTCGGGCCTTAATCTCCCCAAATAACAAAGACTGAGCAACCACATGTGCTAAAAGTCGACGAGGCTCTGAAAGGTCTAATCTCACCAGGAGATCGGCCAAGGACTGAATGTCCAAGGCTAGAGGTCTCTCCTCTGCTGCAATATAAGCCAAGCTACCCATACTCTCCTGCTTCCTGCTCAAAGCATCTGCTACCACATTTCCCTAGCCTAGGTGATAAAGAATGGTGATATCATAATCCTTCAACAACTCAAGCCATATGCGCTGCCTCAAATTAAGATCCTTCTGCTTGGACAAGTGCTGCAAGCTATGGTGGTCTGTATAAACCTCATAGGACACTCCATACAAGTAGTGCCTCCAAATCTTAAGAGCATGAACAATCGTCGCCAACTCCAAATCATGCACATGATAATTCTTCTCATGAACCTTCAGTTGGCGCGAAGCATAAGCAATAAATCTCCCCTCCTGCATCAATACACACCCCAAGCCAACGCGCTAAGCGTCGCAATATACTGTATACATCCCAGAACTGGAAGGCAATACTAGAACTGGTGCTGAGGTCAATGCTGTCTTGAGCTTTTGAAAGCTCGCCTCACACTCGTCAAACCATCAAAACGGGGCATTCTTCTGAGTCAATCTAGTCAATGGAGCTGCAATAGAAGAGAACCCCTCCACAAATCGGTGATAATAGCCTGCTAGGCCCAAAAAGCTCCTGATCTCCGTAGCTGAAGTAGGACGCGACCAACTCTGAACTGCCTCGATATTTTGAGGATCAACCTTGATACCCTCTCTGGATACCACATGCCCCAAGAATTCCACGGAATCCAACCAGAACTCACATTTGGAGAACTTAGCATATAGCTTCTATTCTCGCAAAGTCTGGAGCAGAACTCTCAAATGTTGTTCGTGCTCCCCCAGACTACGTGAGCAAATCAAAATGTCATCAATTAAGACAATGACAAAGGAAACAATATACGGCCTGAACACCCTATTCATCAAGTCCATGAATGCCGCTGGAGCATTAGTCAAACCAAAGGACATCACCAGGAACTCATAATGGCCATATCTCGTACGAAAAGTAGTCTTCGGAACATTTGAAGCCCGAATCCTCAACTGATGATACCCCGATCTCAAATAAATCTTAGAAAATACACGAGCACCCTACAACTGGTCAAACAAATCATCAATGCGCGGCAAAGGATACTTTTTCTTAATGGTGACCTTGTTCAACTGGCCATAATCAATACACATCCACATAGACCCATCCTTCTTCTTTACAAATAGAACTGCAGCACCCCATGGAGATACACTCGGCCTGATGAACCCCTTAGCTAACAACTCCTCAAGCTATTCCTTCAAATCTTTCGGAGCCATACGGTACGGAGGAATAGATATAGGCTGGGTGTCTGGAGCTAAATCAATGCAGAAATCAATATCACGATCCGGAGGCATGCACGAAAGATTCGAAGGAAATACATCAGCAAACTCTCAAACAACTGGCACTGAATCAATCGTTGAAGACTTGGCGGTGGTGTCCCGCACATAAGCAAAATAGGCCAGACAACCCTTCTCGACCATATGTCGAGCCCTCAAGAATGAAATAACCCGGCTGGCTGTACTAACTGAGGAACCTCTCCACTCCAGCCTAGGCGACTCGGGCATGGCTAGAGTAAATGTCTTGGCATGGAAATCTAGAACGACATGATAAGGAGATAGCCAATCCATGACCAAAATAATCTCGAAATCAACCATGTCGAGCAATAAGAGATCCGCTCGAGTCTCGAATCCAAAAAATAAAATCACACAGGACCGACAAATCCGGTCTACAACCACAGAATCGCCCACGGGAGTGGACACATAAATAGGAGAACCCAAGGACTCACGAGGGACATCCAGAAAATGGGAAATAAGACCGAAACATAGGAATAAGTGGATCCTGGATCAAATAATATCGATGCCTCTCTACCACATACTGTAATAATACATGTGATCACGGCGTCTGAGGCCACTGCATCTGATCTGGCCGGGATAACATAGAATCTAGCTGGAGCACCGGAAGACTAAGCCCTGCCAGAATGAACAGGACTTGGCTGACCTCCACCTGACTGGCCTCCATCTTTAGGAAGACCCCTGCCGACCTATCCCCCACCTCTAGTTGGCCTGACTGCTGGTGCTGGACCTATAGGTTAAAAACCCTGCTGCACCACTTTGCCCCAAAACCTGGGATAATGCCTCTTCATATGACCTGGATCCCCACACTCATAACACCCTCCGGGTATCATAGCTTGCTGCCCCGAAGAGGAACCCTGAATGGACGGAGAGCGATGTGCACTCTTTAGCATAGCACTGAAGTAGGGACTGGGGAATATCGGATAACTGGGATAACCAGTGGGTGAACTCTGAATAGCTGGAGGGCGGTAGGAACGCTCTGGTATGACGCTGAAATGAGCCCTCGCTGGAACACCTCGGGGAGGTGGTGGGGGTGCTGGATATGGAGGCCTGCTGGGCTGACCTCTACTGAACTGACCCTGCCCGTAACTGGGGCACCTCTGAAATCCCCGGAGACTCTGGACCTCTTGTCCTGCTGACCCTGCTCTCTGCCTCTCAATCGATATCCCTCAATTCGACGAGCTATCTCGACTACCAGCTGATAGGGAGTCCCATTCTCCACCTCTCGGGCCATGTTGGCACTAATACCGGAGTGCAACCTTGCTACAAATCTCCGCACTCTCTCAGCATCGGTAGGCAATATCATAAGTGCATGGCGAGACAACTCTGAGAATCTAGCCTCATAATATGTCATTAACATCTGTCCCTGCTCCAACTGCTCAAACTGATACCGCAGCTCTTCCCTCTCAAAGGGTGGGATATACCTGTCTAGAAACATCTGAGTGAACTGCTCCCAAGTGATAGGAGGATAATATGCTGGCCTGCTGAGAATGTAGGACTGCCACAATCTGCGAGCTCTGCCCTCTAGATGGAAGGTAGTGAAGTCCACTCCATGGGACTCCAGTATCATCATGTTGTGCAGTCTGTCCCTGCACCTATCGATAAAGTCCTGGGCATCCTCTCCCGCTCACCCCCGAAGACTGGAGGGTGCAACCGAGTCCATCTATCCAATAACTTATGCGGATCACTGTCCGCAGCTAGTCTGGGTTCAGGTGATGCTGCTACAGGCTGGGCCCCACCCACATGCAGTGTACCCGGGCTATGATAAAGTGCTGTTGTCTGCCCTGCAGCCTGTGCAGTCGGGGTCTGCGCTCCACCTCCTGCCTGAGATGTGGTAGGATCTGCTGGAAATAAACCAGCCTGGGACATAGTGTCCATGAACCGCATCAAACAGCCCATGATCTTCTGGAATCCTGGCGCCGTCAGAAAGCCCACTAGAGCAGGACCTGCTGGGGAACCTCACCCTGCTCCTCTATAGTAGGGTCCTCTGGTGGTGGTATGACTGGAATAGATCGGGGACGCCCTCGTCCCCTACCTCGGGCCGGTGCCCTCCCCCCACCTCTGCCACGACCTCGAACAACGGGGGTAGCGGACCCTCCTGGGTCTAGAAAATCGGATGCACGTGTCCTCACCATCTGTGAGTGAATAGAAGAATGAAATTAAGTAAACCATTGACTGCACGATAGAATAAAAATAAGGAAAGGTTTTCCTAACACCCTATAGCCTCCCGAAGATAAGTACAAACGTCTCCACATCGATCCGCAAGACTCTACTAGGTCTGCCCATGACTTATGAGATCTACGTGAACCTAGTGCTCTGATACCATGTTGTCACGATCCAAAATCCTAACAAAGGTCGTGATGGCGCCCAACAGCGGAGTCAGGCAAGCCGACTCTTAATTTACTAAAGGTTCCTTCTTGTTAGATTAAACACTTTATAATATACTCAGTTTTTAAAAGTTAAAACATGACTTGACAAAGATAAATAGCCAGTTTTAATCAGAACAGTCATGAAGAGGAATGAGCCAACATATATATATATATACAGACCCGTAAACCAAAATAACAACTACGTATGTGCCAGGAACTAGTGTCACAAGTCCTACGGGCATACTAACAGAATATACAAAACATAATATACAATCCCACTGTCTGAAAGGAATAGACAGGAAATAAGCAAAAGAAAACTCCAAGGTGTTACCGAGGATCGTCAGGAGAAGAAGCTCACCGTGAAGTCGGGTCCAACTAAGATCAGAATCGAGCCCCGGTCTGATAACCAGATGCACCAGCCTCAGAACCTGTACAATTAAGTACAGAGTGCAGCATGAGTACATAAAAAAATATGTACCCAGTGAGTATCATGCCTAACCTTGAAGAGGTAGTGACGAGAGGTCGACTTGACACTCACTAAGGCCCAATAAAATGATTAGCAATATATAATATCAGTACTTGGCGTACAAGGATGATAAAAGCAGTAAACATTTAGAATAACAGTGATTCAAATAAGTACTGAAATTAAATATACAGTTTCTATCTCATTATTCTTTTCTTTCCTTTAAAAGTTTATCTGAACACTCAAAATCTATAACAGAATTCTTAACAATTTAACATGCGCATACAGGATAAGGACAATCGGCATGAGCCATCATAATGATCATATATGTGCACTGCCGAGGATCGAACGGCCCGAACCATAATATGTATATATCTTTCAATCTCGTTGTGGCGTACGGCCCGCTCCCATGAGAGTGGGGGAAACAACACTCCGCTCGCGGAATGTAAATTGCGAAGCGGTCACATGCACACACAATCCACACATTTATTATTTATCAACTTTTCGTGAAAATTCCTTAAAAATTACTTAAATTCCATGATCTCAGGAGAACAAGCCGCATATAACATTAACTCACTAAGCATGTAAGACATTTAAAGGAAAGCATAAAACATGGTGTAAGCGTAGCTACCCGTACATAACAATAATAGCTGCTACGTACGGACTCTCGTCACCTTGTATGTACGTAGCCCCCACATTTATCACATATAGCATTTAAATCACCTAGGGAGACAGTTCCCCCTTACAAGGTTAGAAAGGAGACTCACCTCGCATTGCACCTACTCCCCGGGTCAAGAATGCGCCCAAAACCCCGAACTTGACACCCACGGACTCGAAACTAGCCAAATGTTGTACAAATATGTCAATTTATATTCAAAGTAGGGAATTTTCCTATTACTTACCAAATTCACCATTCTTGAAGAAATTCTAAAATCCAACCCCGGTCCCGCATGCTCGGATTCTAAAAATTCTCAAAGGAAACACTCACCCGAAGCCTAAGGATCATTAATATACGATTTTTACTTGATTTCATAGCTAATTCAGGAGTAAATTCTCAAATTATCGAAAGCCGTAGGTTACTACCCAATTCTTGATTTTTCACTAATTATGTGATTAAACTTAACTAGGAATTCATGCATGAAGCTAATATTAGAGTAGAATTTACTTACCTTCAATAACCAAGTCGTTTGCCCCTCTAAAATGGTGGAAATCGCCCCAAGGAAGAAGAAGGAGATAAGGAAAATGAGTTGAATCTCGTGTATAAAAACACACTACCTGAACAGTGTTTCCGCACCTGCGGCTCGAGGCTGGGACTGTAGGAGCGGTCCCGCACCTGCGACTGGGCAACCGCACATGCGGTCACACCAGAACAGGTGCACCAGCAGCTATTTCAGCTGGTTTTTTAGCCTCGTGTGGTGTCCGGGAGGCACCTGGGCCCACCCAAGCCTCCGTCCAAATATACCAACAAGTCCCAAATCGTAATACGGACTCGTTCGAGTCTTCGGAACACCCAAAACAACGCTAAAACTCAAAATCACACCCCAAAACCCTTAGAACCAAACTTAGGAACTTTAAGTTTTCTTGACTTCGCTAACAACGCGTCGAACCAACCTATGCTACTCGGAACGACACCAAATTTTGCAGGCAAGTCATAAATGACATAACGGAACTATTCTCGATCTCGAAATTCCGTTCGGACCTCGATAACACAAAATAAGTCCCAAACCACAATAGGAACTTAAGGAACTTCTTACTTCAATATTGGGCGTTGAAACGCTCTCGGGTCATCCAAAACCCGTTCCGAACATACGCACAAGTCTAAAATCATCATACGAAGCTACCGAAACCGCCAGAACTCGATTCCGGGGTCGTTACCCATAATGTTGACCAAAGTCAAACTTGACCTTAAAGGCCAACCTTAAGGAACCAACTGTTCCTATAGCACTCCAAACACTTCCGAATCCCGAACCACCCGCCCCCGCAAGTCATAAATCACAATAATTCTAATAAGCTGTTGGTTAGACAACTCTACGCAGATACAAATAGTATATGGAAAACAATGGTGTAGTTGGATATTTTTTAAGTTTGGTTCGCTTTAAAAGTAGATTCAATGTTGATACCAAAATTGGGCTCAATATACCCAAGATTGGTAATAGGATATATGTAATAGTAACCAGATCTTATCATCTTACTCTATGTGATATAACATCGTTATATTTTACCTGCTTTATTAGATATAAAATAGCTACTTGGCACACAACCTAGTAGTATAATTTGTTAAAAAAAAAAAAAAAAACCCTAAACCCCTTCCCCCTCCCCCACACCAACTCCTCAGGAGTCCAATAAAGGGGGGAAGCAGACTTCATCTTTTGCCATAGCAATCAACACAGCTGTTCCTAGGGAACAGTTGGGTTTTTATCAGATGATGAATATGGAGAATAGAATACCCCATGGGAGGTACTTCCAGAACTCTCCTACTGGAATCCATGCTCCACTTTAGAGGTCTTCTTCTCTTACAGATCGTGAAAGGTATTTGGCAGATTTATTGGGAGAGAGGCAAAAACTGGGGCCGTTCATACAGATATTGCCTGTATGCAGTAGGCTTCTAAACCAAGAAATCATGCGAGCATCAGCATTGTTATCAAATCAGTTTGTAGATCAGGAAAGTATGGGACAAGAGAGTCCACATAGGTCGTTCAGTCAACAGATGAATGGAGGAGGTCAGATAAATGTAGGGGCATGGAGTGCAATGCAAACTGAGGAAAATGGACTCCTCCAGAAAATGGCTCCATTTCAACCTTCCCCTCTGGATTGGCATGGTGTTCCACGAACTGCAACCCCTCCTGTTGTGAAGAAAGTCATAAGACTTGATGTTCCTGTAGAGAAGTTCCCAAATTTTAATTTTGTCGGTCAAATTCTGGGACCACGTGGGAATTCCCTAAAGAGGGTTGAAGCCATTACAGAATGTAGAGTCTACATCAGAGGACAAGGCTCAGTGAAGGACTCTATCAAGGAAGAAAGATAAACCTGGGTACGAGCACCTCAAAGAGCCACTACATCTCCTGGTGGAGGCTGAATTTCCGGAAGACATCATTGATGCCCGTATTGATCATGCAATTTCAATCCTAGAGAACCTCTTAAAGCCTGTGGATGAATCTATGGATGTCTATAAGAAACAACAACTAAGGGAATTGTCCATGCTCAATGGTACATTAAGGGAAGAAAGCCCAAGCATGAGTCCTCGAATGAGCCCTAGCATGTCTCCATTTAGTAATACAGGAATGAAACGAGCAAAGACGGGAAGATGACACCTATTCTTGGTCGGGGGACCCCTAATTGCTGGAATGCTGATCGACTGTCTAGTGATAGACACAGAATGTAGCTTATCCGCCTGACTAGTATGATTTTCGAGTCTGCTTCTAGTACAGTGGAATGCAGGCGTTCCGCAGGAAGCTTCTTTAGATAGGTCTAATATGGCTTTTTTCTGTAACCATCTTTCCTAGAGGTTTTGACCTTTTAGTCTTAATCTAGGTTTAATGGTCAATGTGGTCAAGCAATTACAATAATTTCATTCTTATTGAATACTCACGATGTTTCATGTATTATTTTAATGCAGACTAACTGCTTTAAATTCTAAATAAATATATTGAGAACAGAAGCTTGATATATGATATGCTGAATATCTCCCTTCAAGTTGTACAAAAAAAAAAAAAAAAAATGAAGCCCTTAACCCAAACCAAGGGCTGAACGTGAAAAAACACTCTCTTCTCTCTAGCGATTTTGTGCTCATAGCTTTGAGAGGCCATGGATGCCATCGTCTCTCCCCAGCTTCATGCTGTGGGAGAGCCCAATCAAAACACAAAGGAAACAAACGATAATCCCAATACAAAACAAACATATGCTGCACGAATTGTTAGCAACAAATCTGCCGCGTCGAACTCGAAAATTGAGTTACGTCCAGTCACTGTTATACATGGAGAACCAACGGTTGAATTCACCATTGAAGAGGTTAACGCATTCACCATAGAAGAGGGATTGCATCAAGCAGTAATTCTCAAGTTTTCATATGGTAGGCCAGACCTTCATGAGTTGCGACAATCAATACCAAAACAGTTTGATGTTAAAAGGCCACTGTAATGTCGAACAGCTTGAATTTCGACACATATTGGTAAGGTTTGATTTGGTTGATGATTATGTTCAATTCTTGTCAAGGACCACTGGTTTTGTCAAGGCAAAGGGTGATGAGTTCTTTTTTAGAACTTTTCCCTGGACGTTAAATTTTAATCCACATGAAGAAACATCAAAAGCAGTCGTTTGGATTTCCTTACCAGAACTGCCCGCAAATTTCTTTGCAAAGAAGTCGTTAATGTCCATAGATTCAGCAGTGGTAAAGCCTCTTGCAGTGGATAAAGCGACTCAAGATCGAACGCGACCAAGTACGGCAAGAGTTAAGGTTCTGCTTGATTTACTAGACAATCACCCTAAAAGAGTTAGGATTCATATTGTGGATAAAAACTCTGGAAAAATAGTTGAACATTATCAGTTGATTGTCTATGATAACATTCCAAAATATTGTACATGTTGCAAGCATCAAGGACATGATGAAAGATCCTGTCGTTGGAGGAATGAGAAATTTAAAGAAGATGCAGATACAGTGGATGAAATTGTGGGAGATATAGAGAAACTGGAAGGTGATGCAAGGGATTTTCTCAATGCAAAGAGGCCAGGACAACTGGAATTTGAAGTAGCAAAAGAAAATTTTGTTGAGCAACAGAGTTTGCAAATTGAAGGAAGAAAACAATCTGTTAATGTAAACAAGGAGAATGGGGATCAAGCAACTAAAGATACCACTGTATTTGATGCGTCGATGATTAATAAGGGTCCAATTAAACTTGGAACAGATGTTCCTGCTAAAAAAGCCTTGGCGACGATATTAAATGCAGTGAATCCTGTTGTGCAGGCGTATGACAAAGTACATGCTTCGAATGCTCTGTCAACTGATGCAGGCTCAAAGGTTAATGCTGATCAACCTGAAGTATCTGCACAATTTTAAACGACAATGGATGGGAAGGCAGTGATGATCAAGGTAATATGGTACAGAAAAAGAAAGGTCCTGGAGTTTTAGAGTCTAGTGATAAGGTTACCAATGTGGGTGAACAAGTGTTAGCTGCTAGAAAGAATGCTGATAATCAGTCCTTGGGCAATATATCATATGGGCATAGGGCAGATACAGTGTTCAATTCTGGTGATGAGACCCATACTTTTAGAGTTGACGAGAGAGGAAATAATGGCGAGTCTATGCAAAGCAAAGATGGGGATGCAAAGAATGATGATAAGAGTAATGATTTAAACAAAAAGGAAGGAGTTTGGAATGTGGTAACTCCCAGAAAACAAATTACAAAGAGAGGGACTTCACCAAAAAACCAGAACCAGGGTGTTCGAACAAATGACACTAATGTGGTGTCCAACTCAAATAACTTTGCGATCCTAGCAGCTGATGGGGATGATGGAATAGAGGAAACTAGATTAAATGATACTGTGATATCCAAGGAACTAATTACATGCCTCAACACTGAAAAAGAAGGCCAACACAATGGCAATAAGGCAAAGGATATGAGTGTACGACCAATGGCCTCAATAAAAAATCTGGTAGAGGAGAAACTAGACAACCAAGCACATAGCTCAAATATTCCAATCTTACAATTTTCAAACCCTCATGTGGAACAAATTATTAAAGATGCCCAGAATGGAATGATGTTGAATCATAACATAGTCAAACAACCACTGGTCACATTGAATAAGTCCGTTTTTTGAAGTACCATCTCAATCTATGGAATCATTTGGAGAGCATGGAGGAGATACTGGTCAGTTAGTGTTATCAACTGGAAACAATAATGAAATTATTAAGGCAAATGTGAGGGAGATGGCAATTAAATCCAAATTATGGGCTGACCAACGTGAGGATGATGATGATGATGACTGGGGTGCTGACTTTGCGGGGGATTCGACCGACGAAGGTGAGCGATGTAGTGGAGATGAGGAGATTCTTTCATTTGGCTCACCTTCCTTGCCAAAAATTGGCAGCTATTCAAAGTTGAACTCAAGCAACAAGCTCAATGCGAAGGCTCCAGCTTTTATCCCTACAAATAGGCAGCAACATATGGGAAGAAATAGAACAGTTGCTAGTTTGATGGACAAGGCAGCAATATTAATACTGGACATCAGCAGCTTGTTGCTAATTCTCCAGCTCCTATATGTGAGAATGATCAATATTCAGCAGCAGTGTCAATCCCTGGACAGCAGCAGCATAAAGAAGAAATTACAACTGAAGCCAGCTCGATGGCAGTGGCTGTAGCAAACCAGTCCAGGCAGCAGCAGCAGTTAGTAAACAATTCTGCCAGTTGTGAGAATAATCGAGCATTAAATCCAGAACAAAAACGGCTAATTGAAAGCAATCAAAAGTTAGTTGGCAAGTGCAAAAAAAGGGACGACAAAAACAGAATTCAATTGCTCCAGTTATCACTTTGGAGGAAAGAAATTTACTGGATGCAATGGTAAGTCCTAAATCTTCAATTCTGTTTAATACCAATTCTTTTAGCACTGGTCGTGTGAACAAGAACAGGAATAAGGTGCAAGACATAGCAAAACAGCAAAACAAGTCAATGGTGGATAATATACGAGATGGGAATACATTGACGACACACGGTTTGGATCAAGGTATACCACATCTACTTAATGTGGACAGAGATACGTATGAAGAGGGCGAGGAAGATGATATTTTGAATCAATATAGGGCGGAGGAAGCAAGAAAAGGTGATTTATCACCTATGCATAGCGGCAAAAAAAAGAAGACACATACAAGAGAAAAAAGCTGGGATGACAAGGTAAGTGAAGATGCAAATATAAGGCGACTTCCGATGAGAGTTGCCAAACAAAAATAGATTTTTCCAACTACGTCAACAAAGTCCACCCGTTCAAAAAAGAAAACATGACATTTGAAGACATTTTGAAGCAGGATGATAAAGAACACAAGACTCTACAAAATTGAAGAATTCACAAAATTAGAGAAGAGTGAGTATCCCTATTATTTATACATATTTTTATTCTACCATCACATTAGCATAGTTTTATGTAATATCATCACAGAGTATGTTATAAACTCTGTGATGATCATAGAATACCTAGTTCTAGCTAGTTCGTTCTTTTTACATGCATGTTAATAGGTGGGGATTTTTTATGCCTCGATAGGATTAGTAAGGTAAGGTTTAGCCCAATAGTGTATGCCCAGATCCTATGATGTCCTCGTGAGACTTTGCCGGCAGCTCCTCTACATGAGGCTGCTATATAAGGCATTGTGAGACGCAGATGAGTGATTATATAGCCAAGGCATAAAGGAAACACTAATGGTGCTATTGTCCCCCTTATTTGTACTATTCCTATGTGGTTCTTTTTATTTTTATTATTAATAAAATTAGCCCTAGGCTCCTACCTAGTGGATTCGCTAAAAAAAAAACTCTAAACCCAATACATTTGTGACTTGGTGATGCCAACGCTGCCTCTCTCTCGTTTTCTCTCTAGACTGGGCGATTCTTGAGCTTTGGCAGCCATGGCTGCTGCGAGCTCTCCCCAGCCTTTGGCTGTGGGAGAGTTTTGGCTGTGGGAGAGACAACCCAAAATCCTAATTAATAACTCCCTAATATCAATCCAAAACATACCTACGCTGCCCAATTACATACAACGAAATCTGCTGCAATTTTGTCGAAATTCGATTTTAAACCTGTTAACATTGTTCATGGAGAACCAACGGTGGAATTCTCCATCGAAGAGGTTAATGAATTCACCATTGAAGAAGGATTACACCAAGCCGTAATTCTCAAGTTTTAGTATGGAAAACCAGACTTATACGACCTCAAACGAGTTATTCCAAAACAGCTCGATATTAAAGGCAACTGTAATGTTGGACAGTTGGAGTTTAGACATATTCTGGTCAGGTGTGATCATTTTGAAGATTATGTTCATGTTCTATCAAGATCAACAGGTTATATTAAGGTGAAGGGTGATGAGTTCTTTTTTAGATCATTCCCATGGACAATAGATTTAATCCGCGTGAAGAAACGTCGAGGTCAGTCGTATGGATTTCTTTACCTGACTTGCCTGCTAATTCTTTGCTAAAAGGTCGCTAATGTCCATAGCTTCAGCAGTGGGAAAGCCTTTAGTAGTGGACAAAGCAACGCAAGATAGAACGCGACCACGTACGCCTAGGGTTAAGGTCTTAATACTGGAAAAACATCCTAAGAGAGTTAGGATTCATATTGTGGATCGGAATTCTAGGAAAATGGTTGAGCATTATTAGGAGATAAGGTATGATAATCTTCCAAAATTCTGTACATGTTGTAAGCATCAAGGGCACGATGAACGAACATGTCGTTGGAAGAATATGAAAAATAACGAAGATGTAGATGAAGTTGATGAAGGTGTAGGTCTGGGTAGTTTTGATAAATTAAAAGGGGATGCTAGGGAGTATATTAATGCAAAAAAGGCTGGACAACTGGTAGATGAAGCAACAATGAATGTTAATATTGAACAACAGGTGCTGCGCAAGGAAGGAGTAAAACAAGCTGTCAATGGAAACACTGATCCAACGGTCAATCTTGCAACAAATAGCAATTTGTTTGGGGAGATTTCAATGGTTTATAAGGTTCCCTCTAAGCCTAATCGAGATGTTCCTGCTACACAAGCTTTGGCAAGAATTTTGGATGCAGTAAATCCAGTTGTAACAGCTTATGATAAGCTGCTTATTAGTAAGGCAACTGCTGTTTCATTAAAAGCAATGGAATATGGAGGTAGGAAGGGTGTGGAAAGTGCAACAAATATTGGGTTAAAGAAAACTAATGTTAAAGCTAGTGATAATGCTCAAGGTGGAAAAGGAATGGATGCTGTTATAGAAGCAACAGATAAACAAAACACTGGGCAATTGGTAACACCAGTGATCAATTTGGATGGTGAAGCTAGTACTGCTGGAGGCAAGGAGAATGGGGAAAAGGATGTGTACTTGGAAGTTAAGGCTGGGAATGAAAAGGTGGATGGTAAGTGTGGTGATACAAACGAAAAAACTGAAAAATGGAACGTCGTTTCTTCTAAACGTAGTTTCTCTTGTTATAGAAGCAACAGATAAGGTGGTCGACAAAATATTTCGAATTGTCTCTCCAACTCAAATAACTTCGAAGTTCTGGCAGCTGTGGAGGATGAGCATGTGGATTCAACAATACTAAAAGGTGATATATGAACAAACAACTTGTTTCATGCACTAATGGTGAAAAAGGAGCCCAAGACAGTGAAATCTTATCCATGGAAGGGGGTATTCGACAACAGATTTTAAAGAAAAATTCAGTGGAGGAGTTAAGGAGTACTCATAGCTCTAATACTCCTACATTGCATTTTTCTAACCCTCATGTTGAACAAATCATTAAGGAAGCTCAGAATGCAATGTTGCTAAACACTAATATGGTTAAACAACCATTGGTTACGCTGAACACTTCCGTCTTTGAAGTTCCAACACAATCTTTGGAGTCTTGTGGTGAACATGGTGGAGATTATGGACAATTGGTGCTATCTACAGGAAACAACAATGAGGTAATTAAAACAAATGTGAGGGCGATGGCAATTAAATCGAAGCTATGGGCTGACCAACCTGAGTATGATGATGATGAAGATTGGGGGGTTGATTTTGTGGATGAGTCCATTGATAAAGGTGAAAGGTGTAGTGGTGATGAGGAGATTTTATCAATAGGTTCACCATCTATCCCAAAAATTGGAAGTGCATCCAAGTTAGGGTCATGTAGTAAACGAAATGCCAAAGCACCATATTTTATTCGTAAGTCGATGCAGCAAAAAAGTATAACTGGACAGCAGCTTCTGTCGAGCAGCCCAGTTTCTAATCTCCTAGTAGCAAAGCAGGTTGAGCAACAACATACTTCAATCGACAAGACATGGGATGAAGCATCACCTCCTAGACAACAACAGCAGATTGAAATTGTGCCAAAACCAGTCACGGCAGTGACAAAAAATGTGCAGCAACACCAGATTTCATGCAGTCCAGCGATTACTTTGGAGGAAAGAAAATTACTTGATGAGATGGTAAGTTCCAAACCTTCAACTGTGTTAATTTCAATTGCTTTGAGCACTGGTCGTGTGAGTAGAAGCAGGAGCAAATTACAAAACACAGCACAAAACAAGGCAGTTTTAGTTAATAAACAGGAAGGAAATACTATGGTGATGCAAGGCTTTGATCAAGACATGCCAAATCCGGTGATTGTGGGCAGAGATACATATGTGGAGGGTGAGGAAGATGATATCCTAAATCAATACCGGGCAGAGGCAGCAAGAAAAGGTGATTTATCACCTATGCATAGTGGAAAAAGCAAGAAGACTCAAACAAGGGAAAGAAGTTGGGACGGCAGGGTAAATGAAGATGCAAATATAAGGTGACTCCCAATGAGAGTTGCCAAGCAAAAACAGGTTTATCCAACTACATCAACAAAGTCCAATCGTTCAAAGAAGAAATCATGAAAGTTGAAGACATTTTGAAGAGGGTAGAGGAGGAAGACAAACGGTTATAAGTTGAAGACTTCATAAAATTAGAGAAGATAGGACATCACTGTTATTTCTACATATTCTTATTCTACAATCACATTAGCATAGTTTTATGTAATATCATCACAGAGTATTATAAACTCTGTGATGATCATAGAATATTCAGTACTAGCTAGTTCTTTCTTTTTACATGCATGCTAGTAGGTGAGGCTTTTTATTTGCCTCAATAGGATTAATAAGGTAAGGTTTAGCCCAGTTTGTGTTGCTCTAGCCCTATGCCTTTGGAAAGATATCCAAATGGCTATGAGACTATATGCCCTCGTGAGACTTTGCCGGCATCTACACCATGATTCCTCTACATGAGGCTGCCATAAGGGCATTGTGAGGCGCGACAGAGTGATTATATAGCCAGGCATAGAGGCAACATTACTGGTGCTATTGTCCCCCTTATTTGTACTCTTCCTATGTGGTTCTTTTTCGTTTTTTAGTATTAATAAAACTAGCCATAGGCTCCTGCCTAGTGGATTTGCTTAAAAAAAAAGAACAAAAAAAACAATAAGCCGATATGGGAAGTTTCATTTAGGGGAACGGAGCCTGATAATGCGAAACGACCGGTCGGGTCGTTACACATTTTGATATACAAACTTGGCTCTTGACTCCCGAGCGCGATCCTGGTTTAATTTCTTGAACTTTTACTCAGACTTCAAAGCTCCAACCTGTTCGATTTATCTCCTGATATCCAGACTTAGCGAAAAGTCGCTCTACTTTTTTACCGTTTAAAATATGTTTTCACATTAGACAAAATAGTCATTTATGCTTTTTTTAATATTTAGGAGTTTTAAACCAACTATATTTTGTATATTAAATTTTTTCTTTTTTCAAATAGTAGGATTCTAAATATTAGGACTTTGAAATCAACTGAAATTTTGATTATTAAATACTTTCTTTTTAAACTAGGTACTAGGTGAGAAGCCTTAATATTTAAGTCCTAATATATAAATTCTATGTTAACGAAATATGACGTAATTGTTTAGTGATTTTGTATGTAATTGAGTTACATAGAAACGATAAGTAATACTATCCTAATTTTGTGCTATCATTAGTTTTAGGCTTTAAAAATCTTTTCAAATAATATTTTCTAGGATTGTTTAAAGTTATCATGGAATATAACTATAATTTATTTAATATTATCTTGGATGTGAACTATAAATATGAATACAATATATATATATATATATATATATATATATATATGCATTACTTTTTATTCAAATAATATATTATCATTTATAATTTTTTTGTATAATAATTTTAAAAATATACCCAATAATTAGTAATAACTAATAAAGTTAAGAATATAACGAGAGAAAGAAAAAAAGTTATTGGTGAAAGTTAATAATAATCATAATAATGATTCTACAATTTTTACTCTTGAAAAAAAATAGTATTTTTTAATCAGTTTCTTAATCCTCTTTGAGTCTTCTAAAATGAACTTGTGAATAACTTTTCAGAAAAAAAATCAAAGTTTTCTAGGATTATACGTGATTGCTGAAATTGAAAAGGAAGCATGATAACTTATGAATTTAAGGTGATTGAATCATAAAATTGAAATAAATTTTAAGTTGAATATATTGGCTGATGATTGAGAACTTCTATGAAGATTCATCATCTTAGGGAATATTAACTTTTATTTCATAAATAAAACATGATATTTAATGTAGCACACATCCAATAGATTCCTTGCTCGAATTACCCCTGATGTTCTCTTCCTCAGTCATAACTAATCCACCAGTGTACCAAAATCCAGAAACTGCAGAGACAGATGACCACGTGATCCAATCACCAACAGTAGGCTCCCCCACTTGACTTTAAGCCATTATATCATAAACTAAAAACCCATAATGACTTCTCCTTTTCAGTTACCACGATCGCGCACTATTACCCAGCTAAATTTCTCGTAAGCTCATGTTGCACAAATTATAGCACAACCCAAATTATCATCCCCAATGTACACTCAACTTCTTGACGATCATGACATCTTCCTCAAGCGATTTAGACCCATATTGCAGTACATGCCTTCTATTGGATAGAAAGTAAAACTCTTCATAGGAACTTCATCAGAAATTATACAACCCCTAACCTTCTCAAATGAGATAGCCCCACCTGTGTAACCTCGTATCAACATCCCCCAACGATATTGCCATAGTTACATCCACTATAAAAATTCGTTAATTATCTTGGCTCCACACTCATTAACCAGCTATAAGTATCCGTTCATTGCATTAACATCATCTGAAGGTCCAACAATACGTTTAAAACTCGAAGCCACATTGTATCCCAAAACGGTAATCAACCATTCACATTCCTATACATTCAAAACAAACTCTTTTGTCACATTCAAACTTCCTAAGTATAGAAGACACCTCAAGGATCATCTCTCTCGAACCATCAACACTGGAAACACCGATTCGAACCTAAAGTTGCAACACACCATAATCTTTGATAATCGCTTCTTAGACACCACTCCGCAACACCATACCCCCAAAAGCAGTGAAATGAAGACCATCATATTAATGAGCCTTAATGCGTTCAAACAAGGACGGCGACACCACAATACAAACAAGAATTCCAACAAGTTCAGTGATACTAGATCTTCCTAATCCATCAACGAAAGCTTGAACATCCACAAACTGATTGCCTCTCCTGTGATGGATTTAAATAGCGAATCTTCTAATCACGAACCGAATAATCCTCTTCCTAAATAAATCACTTCCGCAACATAAGTAAGTACCCCACTATTCCCACTAACACTGCGTGATAACAATGTGAGAAACACCACAATGCACTGTGTATAGCCTGAAACTATGGGCAACACTAACACTGGTTGAAAAGATCGAACACCCTTCCACGAGGCAATGATAGTAGTCTTCTCTCATAATGCAAGGAAAACATCCTGCACCACACTTGTGGCACCACCACCACTCCTCCATGCCCAACTGATATCAAGTGCTCAACACCATGTTCGAATGAGTAGGAAGGAACTGAAGACATAAGCTTTAACAAATCAAATCTCACAACAAAGAATCAAGAAAAGGAGTTCTCCTACAGTCCTATAGCCTCTCGAAGATAAGTACAGACATATCTGTACCGATCCGCAAGACTCTACTAGACTTGCTCATGACTCGTGAGACCTATGAACCTAGTGCTCTAATACCAAGTTGTCATGTCCCAATTCCTACCATAGGTAGTGATGGCGCCTAACGTTACTGTTAGACAAGCCAACAATTTATTCAACACGATAAACAACCTTTCATTATACATTTTAAAATAATGGTGAAATAATTAAGCGAAATTGCTCTATTCTTTTAATAAAAATACTAACATTTTCTTCAAAACTAGAATATGATCAAAATGCAATACTGAATTTTGTAACAGAAATACATCCAATATTAATAGTCTAAGTTCACAAAACCCAGTGTCACAGGTGCATGAGCATCTACTAGAATATACAATACTACTACAATATCGATCTAGAATATAAATTAGACAGAAGCAATAACGATTAGGAATGGGACTCCATGTGCTACGGATCCTAACATGAAATGCAGCTCACCAGTCCTCAGTAGCTGCACTTATGCGCATGTGAGACCACCAAATGTACCTGTCTCAGTACCTGCACAATTAGGGAAGAAGTATAGTATGAGTATATAAATCAATGTGTACCCAATAAGTATCTAGCCTAAGCTCGAAGAAGTAGTGACGAGGGGTCCATATCGACGTTTACTAGTTGTCCAGTAATCAAGTACAATTAAAGTAGATATGTACGAAGCATACCAAATAAAAGCAACAAAATACATGTATGTGTATAACACGATCCTCAACAGAAGAAAAAATACTAAGTCCTCAAATACCGGATACTATCTCGCATTGAATATATAATGATCAATACTTAATAAAATGTCACATACCAAGTCAGAAAGACTCATAAGTACTTTCACTCCTTATCGAGTATTACACACGATTTTCCGAGGCGAACGACCCGATACTATAAGAGTAGTGGTACAATATCCCGCTCTGGCATATGGCCCGATCCTTAAGAATATATTACATGATACTGCCGAGATAAATGAACTGATCCCATAAGTGTATGTTACATGATACAACCGAGGCGAACGGTTCGAGCCCATAAGAATACTGCTGAGGCATTCAGATCAATCCCATAAGAATACTGCTGAGGCGTGCAACCCGATCCCATAAGAATATGAAACTTTGACGGGTCACTAACCCCACTCACGAATATACGTGTGAGTTATGAAATTCAAAAAACTTTCGGACAAATACACACAACACGGGAGAAATAGGTAAAAAGAAGTATAATTTTCGCGACTAATTAAGTAGCTCATCATGTATCTAAACTAACAAGGTTTGATACTCTATAAAATTCCAATATCAAGATAAATATAATAATTAAAGCATGTAAACATGAAAGAATAACTCAATCAATACAAATAAAATATGGCGTGAGTCTAAGTCTACTCGGACATAATCAGAAATTCTAGCATACGCACGTACAGTCGTCACCATATACTTGTGTAGCTCCCATTACACGTAGCACATAACAAATATAGTACCTACAGGGTAAATTCCCTCCACAAGGTTAGACAAGAGACTTATCTAGCTTCGAAATCCAATAACTAGCTCCAATGCCTCTCTAGTACCTCAAACCAATGCCAAACGATCTGAAACAAGTCCAAAGAATGTGCAAACCAATTAAATTATGCTCAGAGACTCATAATTTAACAATGAGAAATGATTTTCAACTCCACACAAAAGTTAACAAAGTCAACCCTCGACCCCACGCTCCCGGATTCCAAAAATTCTCAAAGATAAATAGTACCCATAATACCACAAACTCAATTAAATAATTTATTCTCAATTTCATTTCAATTTCGTGGTCAAAACTCAAAAATACCATTTCTATATTTTCTTCAAAAATCCCACAATTTCTACAAATTTTCATGTTTAAATCCATATATAATCCATATATTTAACTCACTATGAGTGGATTCACTTACCTTGTGATAGATGATGAAAATGCCTCTCCAAAATTGCCCCTAAATCGACTCCAATTTGAGAATGAGATAAAAATAAGCAAATTCTCGATTTGCAAACTTATATACTGCCCAGACGTTACCCATTGCAATAGCGGTTCAGAGCCTCGCGATCGCAAAGCAAAATCACCTTTGACACCCAAAATGGCCTACACAATCACGTCTGACACTCCCATATCGCGAAACACGAATAGTCCATCCACTGTGAAAGCGGGACTCCTTCATGTTCGCGAAGACCAACTCACCCTAGCCTGGCTTCAAGCCTACCCGAATGTAGAGCTCGACATGCGAACGTGAAGCCCTATCCCTAGCCGAGTCTGCTACGGGCATTACCTGCGAACACGAAGAACAGCAGACCCCCAACTCTAGATCACCCTTCGCGATCGCGACTCACTATCCGCGATCGTGATGCATACCAAACACACTAGAAATCAACATCTAAAAATCATTGGGAAATGGTCTAAAACTATCCCAAAACACACCCAGGCCCCTGGACCCCGTCCAATCACACCAACAAGTCCCCATACATTATCCAAACTTATCCAAAGGCTCGAAACGCCACGAATAACATTGAAACCAATAATCGACTATCAAAGTTCTTCTCTTGACTTCCAAACCTTCAAACTTCGTCGAACGCTTCCGAATCATACTTAGATATTCCGAATTATGACCAAAATTCACACACAAGTTTTAATCAACTAAATGAACCTATACAAGGTCGCGGAACACCACCTGGAATTCGATAACATCGAAGTCCGCTCCAACTCAGACTTAGCAAATTTCAAAACCTTCAAATAATAAACTTTTATAATAAGCGCTGAAACTCTCCCGGACCATCTGATACCTAACCCGGACATATATACGAGTTCAAAATAACCTTACGAACCTATAGGAACCTTAAATTTTGATTCCAAGATCATTTACTCAATAGTCAAACCTTGGTCAATTCTCACAATTTAAAGCTTCCAAATCGAAAACTATTCTTCCAAATTAACTCTGAACTTCTCAAAAATCAAAACCGACTACATGTGAAAGTCATAATATATAAAGTGATGCTACTCAAGATTTTAAATCAACGAACGACATGCTAGAGTTTCAAATGGCTGGTTGGATCATTACAGAAATACTCATAATTCTTCGAAGATACAACATGCAATTGAACCTAGAAAAATGTGCATTTTACGTTACCTTAGTTAAATTTTTAGGTTTTCTTATTTCTAACAGGGGGATAGAAGTAAACCTAATACAAATCAAAGATATTGAGAAAATTTTGAACGTACATATAAGAAAAAAGGAAGTACAAAGGTTAACAAAGAGAGTAGCGGCTTTGAGAAGATGTATATCAAGATTTTCTGAGAGTTGCTTCAAATTATTTTCACGGTGAAAAATGAAAACTAGTTCGAGTGGACGGATAATTTTCATCAAGAATTAAATTATTTAAAAGATTACTTATCAAAATCACCTTTACTCTCATAACAGAAAGATGGGGAAAGACTGCTTATTTACCCCGTCGTATCTGAAGTTTCGGTAAGTGACATTTTAGTTCGAGAAGAAAAAAGTAGACAATCTACTATCTATTATGTGAGTAAAGAATTATTAGAAGCTAATAAAATATATCATCATCTAAAGAAATTGGATTTAGCATTAATAATGGAAACAAGCGAATTAAGACCCTATTTTTTTAATATCATACAATCTGTTGTAATGACCTGTAACGACCCGATCGGTTGTTTTGAGATTTAGCACTCCGATCTCCTAATAACTGCTTTCCCCACGTTTGTTCTGCTTATGGGACTTGCCGGAGTGTTCAGTTGTGGGATTCAGAGAGTTTGGGACACATAGTCCCTAAATATGAGTTTAAATTTAGAAATCGGACCGTAGTTAGAACTATGTGAAGACGGATCTGGAATGGAATTTCGTCAACTCCGTTAGCTCCATTCAGTGATTTTGGGGTTAGCAGCGCATCCGGAATGTGTTTTCGAGGTCTGTAGTACAGTTAGGCTTGAATTGGCGAAAGTTAGAATTTCGGCGATTTCGGCCGATAGGTGAAATTTCGATATCGGAATCCGAATAGGATTCTGAAAGTGGCTGTAGGTCCGTAGTGTCATTTGTGACCTTTGTGTCAAATTTGAGGTCATTCGGACTAGTTTTGACGTGTTTCGGCATCGTTGTGGATTTTGGAAAAATTTCTAAGTTCTTAGGCTTCAATCCATGTATAATTTGTGATTTTAATGTTATGTGATGTGGTTTAAGGGCTCGAGTAAGTTTGAATGAGGTATTATTACTGGTTGGTAGGTTTGGTTGAGGTTTCGGGGGCCTCAGGGGTGCTTCGGATGCTCAACGGGTCATTTTAGCCTTGTATTTGTAACGACCCGACCGGTCGTTTTGAGCTCTAGCACGTCGTTCAGGAATTTGAGGCCCCGAGCATCTTCGTTTCAGATATTACGACCCGTGAGCGTGGTCGTAATTTAATTTCGCGAAGTTTAGAATTGGTTGGAAAGAAAGTTCTTACTTCAGAAGCCTTAAGTTGGAGAAATGGGCTAAGATTTGGAATTTTGAGTAAACGACCTCAGATTAAGGATTTGAAGGTTCCTTCAAGTTCGTATGATGATTTCGGACTTGGGCGTATGTCCGGATTTGGTTTTGGATAACCCAGGAGCGTTTCGGTGCATATTGTGGAAGTTAGCATTTTAGACGAATTTCATAAATTTGGGCTTAAAGTGCATTTTAGAATTATTGATGTCCGTTTGGGATTCCGAGTATGAGAATAGCTTCTTATGGTGATTCTGCAGTTGGGAGCGCGATCGGAAGTGAATTTGGATGTCCGTAGGTCATTTTGAAGTCATTTGGCTAAAGATAGGAATTTGAAGGTTTTTGGAGAAATTCGATCGGAAGTGGAAATTTTGATATCGGGGTCGGAGTGCGATTCCAGAAGTTGGAGAAGGTCTGTAATGTCGAATATGACTTGTGTGCAAAATTTGGGGTCAATCGGACGTGATTTGATAGGTTTCGACATCAGATGTAGAAGTTAGAAATTTCTAAGTTCGTAAAGTTGGGATTTGGGTGCGATTCGTGGTTTCGATATTGTTTGATGTAATTTTAGGCCTCGAACAAGTCCGAATTATGTTTTGAAATAGGTTGGTATAATTGGACGGGGTCCCGAGGGTCTCGGGTGGATTCCGGGTGGTTAACGGATCAAGTTGAGAGTTTGAAGAAGGCTGGAATTTGCTATCATCTGGTGTGACTGCACCTGCGAGGATTTGGCCGCAGGTGCGGCTATGGGGCGCAGGTGCGATATTGGGCTGAAGCTGAGGAAAGACGTAGGTGCGAGAGATTGGTCGCACCTGCGGGAGCGCATGTGCGGAGGAAGGATCGCATGTGCAGAATCGAGGCTGGGCAGAATGTTTAAAACCGTGAATTGGTTCCCATTTCTTCATTTTTCTCTTGGTTTGGACGATCTTGAGAGGCTTCAAAGAGAGGATTTCTTCATGCATTGTCAAGGTAAGTAACTCCTTCATGTTTCTAAGTTAAACACAAGATTATATGCATGGATTAGACATGAAAATTAGTAGGAGAATTAGGATTTTTGAGGAAAGACCTAGAAATGGTAATTTAGATTTTTAGCCACGAATTTGAGCATGGATTGTAGAGTAAATTGTATAATTGAACTAGTGGAGCTATGGGTAGATTATATATTTGAGAAATTTCGGATTTCCGGGCACGTGGGCCTGAGGGCATTTTGGTCATTTCACCGAGCGGAGTTGGGAAAGTATATAATTTGAATTTGTTGCAAGTATTAGGATGAATTTTCATTGCTTTGCCCGTTATTTGGTAGTTTTGGGGCGTTGTGCATCCATTGGAGTTGTCGGAAGGGATTGGAAGCCGATTATGGGACTTCAGAGCGAGGTAAGTCTCCTTTCTAACTTTGTGAGGGGGAATTGTCCCCCTAGGTGAATTAATTAAGTATGTGCTATTATCTTCGGGGGCTACGTACGCACGAGGTGGCGGGAGTCTGTGCGTAGCTACTATTATGTCATGTCCGGGTAGCCTAGGACCCACTAGCATGCCTTATGTGTTGTACCCATGATCCTGTCTGTATTACTTGACTGCTAATATAATCGAAATCGTAATTTAATATCTAAAGAAGACTAGAGTTTATTTTCTTAATCAGCTGGAAAGAGAATTATTTTCCTCCGTGGGTAACTGCATACCTGATATGGTGATATTATTGAATATTATTAAACTTGGCAAATGAATTTCCAGAAAGGATTTAAACACTATTTTGTGGTTTTTAAAAGAGAAATATGTCATTTACTTGAGTATTTGTTTTCCCGACGTATTCGGGGTGGACTGTTGATTGTGCATGACTGCATGTGACCGCTTCGCAATTTACATTCCCGAGCGGAGTGTTATTTTCCCCATACTTATGGGAGCGGGCCGTACACCACAGCGGATTGAAAGATGCACTTATGGTTCGGGCCGTTCGACCCTCGACTATGCATAGATATTATTATTTTATTGAAAGATGCACTTATGGTTTGGGCCGTTCGACCCTCGGCAGTGCATAGACCTGATTATTTTATTGAAAGATGCACTTATGGTTCGGGCCGTTCGACCCTCGGCAGTGCATGTACATGAGTATTTTATTGAGAGGTGCACTTTTGGTACGGGCCGTTTGATCCTCGGCAGTGCACAAAGATGATTATTATGACGGCTCGGGCCGGTTGTCCTTATCCCGTATGCACATGCTAAATTGTTAAATGTTTTCATGGATTTTTAAAATGATAAGATATTTGGGGAAAACCAAAGAGGAAATTGTTTATTTAAAATATTTGGGGGGAAATGAGGAAGTGGTAACTATTTGTTTACTTCCAGTATTTACTTGGATTCTCAGTGCCTTATATATATTGCTGCTTTACTACCTTTACATGCCTACCGTGTTCATCATATGCTGTTAAATTAATTTGTTGGACCTTAGTGAGTGTCTAATTCGACCTCTCGTCACTACCTCTCTGAGGTTAGGCGGGCGACTTACTGAGTACACGTTGTTTTTTTGTACTCATGCTACACTTGCTGTGCATTTTTATTGCACAGGTACTTTCATAGTGACATGGTTGGTTTGGAGACTTAGGCGAGCTGCACCATCCGGAGGCGATCCGCAGCTGACAAAGTGTCCCTCGTACTGTATTTATTTTCATTTTAAATTTCCTAGTCCAATTTGTATTTCGGACAGGCTTCGTGGTGATTGTATAATTTCTTAAAGTTATATTTACATTATGCAATTGTATTGAATAGATTTGGACCATTTGGAGTCGGGTACTCGTGGAAAGAACGTGATCTCGGGTTGAGTTGATCAGTCAAGGTAAATGGCTTGCCTAACTCTGTGTTGGGGACTTCCCCTTGTCACACCTCCTTTATCGCCCCCAGATTAATGAAGGGTGATAAAGGATTTTTTCCACTTTAAGTGACATTATTCTATTTTTGGATTTATTTTAATTTTTTTTCCTTTTGAGTGTCGCCATCCGGATTTTTGACGATTTTCCGGGACACCGTTTATTGAAATCCCAAATCGAGGAATTTTAGACTTTGTTTTAAGTTGTCTGCGACCAGAAATCCGAGTAAGGAATTCTGTTAACCCGGGAGAAGGTGTTAGGCATTTTCGAGTTCCGTGTTTCTAGCACGGTCGCTTAACTAATAATATTTGGCCTAGTTATCTGATTATTTACATGTTTTAGCCTATTGTGCATTTAGCCTTTTTAACTTTTAGCCTATTGAAACAGGTCACGATGGCGTGCACTTGTTTTTTTTTTTGACATATTGTAACTGCACCACATGAAATGCACCCGCGTTTACAATATGTGATTTTTATTATTGTTCGGAGTTGTGGTCGGGAGCATGAGTTGACACTCCCGAATGTAGATTATATAGTCAAGACTATGGTCATGATGGTTAAAAATGCCTACTTGAGGCGATATTCAATTATTCTCTAAGTTTTGGAATTTTTATCTAAAAGAGTTATTTTTAGTTTTACGAGATACGTGTAGAAACCAATTCAGATATTTATGGATTTATCTTAGAACAAGTCACGATGGCGTGCACTTGTTGTTTTTTTGTAACACATGCTCAACCACAGCACATGAAATGCACCCGTGATTGCTACGTGTGATTTTATTAATGTTTGAAGTAAGAGTCGGGGGCATGAGTTGCCACTCCCGAATGTAGGTTATGGTTGTTTGGGATAATAATCGATTTTTTACTAAATTTCAAACTAAAAGGCATCTTCAACCTAAAGGATATGTAAGAGATTGTTTAAACCTAAATCCACATAGTCTAAAGGACAAGATGTTTGGGCTATAGCCATTTTTAGCCCAAGTTATTTAACCCTTTCGGCTAATCCTAGTTTTAGGCTATTTTTGTAAGAGAATAGGAAAGCTATGTTATGCAACTAAAGCATGCTAACAAGGAAGGGTCTAAAATTACTGATTTAAAAATCACATATTCAAAAGTCAAATAAACACATAGAACATTGACTGAAATAGTTTTATCAACTTCAAATGACCTAAACTCATACTTTTGATATACACATTGAGTTATACATATTGTTGTAAATTCTGGACTCTGAAGAATCACGAGATGAATCTGATGAGAAAATACTTTGAATAGAAATTCATATTTATATATACTTTAAAATTCCTTTGGTCTAAAAGTAGTCATTTTCAGAACTTCAATAGGTATTTACGGGTTCATTTGGACAGGTTAATTTGAACGCAAAATTGTAAGAAAAGATTTAGAAAGAGTGCTTTTGAATTTTTCAATCAAATCCGAATACTTAAATAATTATCGTATGGAACTTAGTATTTAAATTTGAGAATAAACAGCCTTGAGGCTAAGGGCTTTTCGCATTTTTCCAAGCCCAATGGATTGTGCTCAGGCTTTTTCAAGCCCTGACGGGCCATTATCAATAGCTTGGTCCATTTTAAACTTTCCAGAATAGCTATGTTGAGTCCAGTGTACTCAAAACAAATCTGGAGCTATTTATACACATTTTTCTGAAAATTATATGAACACATACATACTGAAAGAAAGGACAGCTAATACAATAAATATAATGTCCAGTCTTATATTACAATAATCATGAAAAGGTAAGTCTGAGTAAATTACAATCTGAAACGAAATTACAGCTTCTACTAAAAATACATTTTTTCTAGATAAAAGAGAACTGAAAATTAAAGCTTCTAAACTGGTTGCTCCAACTTGTGTTCTCTATGACTATGCACTTGTGCCTCCATTTGCAATTTCTGAGCACCCAAATAAGCAGGTGTGTTATGCATCCTTCAGAGCAAATCTAACCATTAAGTGGTCAGATCTGACTCTAATGATGCTATACTACATAATACTAAAAAGAATATTTTTATGCATTCTTCCTAGAATGAACCTGATCATGAAAGAGACCAGATTCAATTCCAGTGATGCCACCCTATTAGACCCTTAACATTCAACCTTATGCTACACGACAAATTTCAGCAAGTATCTATACAAAGACTTTGAATACTCTAGGTATTTTTAAGGAGTGAATCTGACCATTTGGGGGTTCAGATTCCCTGACTTAATGCCTTTTCAACCATACAATTTGTACCCTAAAGGGGCGTAATTTCAGTAAGTAACTAATGTTTGAGCACTACTATGGGGTGAATTTGACCATTAGAAGGTCAAATTCATCTACCCTAGTGCAGGTTATCTCAGTAAAAACTGAGGCAGACACAAAGCAAACATCCAACTCATTCTTATGGATACTAACAACACAAAATTCATAGTCTAAACACAAATACAGAAACCCAAACTCTACTAATCACATACCAACAAAATAACTTCAAAAGATGACAAATACATCAGGTTCATCTACCCATAAAGCTAACTGATTATGTTAAGCATACCTTGAATGTTTGATCATTACATTTTCAGATTTTTAAAACAAAAGGAAGAAGAAAAAAAATTCAGTTACAAAAGAAACAACAGATTAACACAACAAATAGAAGACACAGATTCAAATCTGAAAATTTCATTAAGATGTGAATCGTTACATACCTTTTCAAAGATAAAGATAACAAAAACTTAACCCAATAAAGGTCAAGCAAAATATGGCAGTCAGCAAAAAGAAGAAAAACCCCAGCAGCAGCAAACAATAACAAATAACCCAGAATACCCCATAAGGAAGCTTAACCAACTCAGGATTTTTGAAGAAAAAACCAAAACGAGAAACGAGATATTCTAGAATATTTGTATACTCATGATTTCAATAATTTTCAGCACTTTCTGTTTTTAGGAAGCAATGAATCAGTATTCCAAAAAAATTTCTCTGAGAAAATTTGTGGAAAATTATGTTATGTAACTTTCAGATTTTTTTTTAGTAGCCAAAGTCCCTTTTCTCAGTAGTAAAAGGTGTGTATATATAGGGGTTTTAGGATAGGATATTCTCAGCATATTCCCTATCCTAAATGAGCTGAAAAGGATAAAGGTACATCTGTCGACCCTATCCTTTTGGGACAACTGTACCTTCCAGAACATTCCAGCCCTTGAAATTATTCTTTTATCCCTAAAATATCTGATTTCCTGATATTTCTTTATTTTAAAAGGTTCTTGGGTTGTTACACCCAAGATTCCTCAATTAAAAATCCTATACTGCCCCTTAGGATATCCTAGAATTACTCTTTTAGTAATCAAGGGATAGTGTTAAGTTATTAGGTTGATTAACTTAATCTTTTAAATTAGTACTAGTGCTAATGAAATTGATTTAAGTTAGTTACTAGAAGTTAAAATTACTTAAGGGTGAGACTAAGTGAATCATTTGTTCTTAAACTTAGTTAATTGAATATTGATCTTAACTAGTTATCTATGACTTAGATCAACTAAGTTGTTAGATTAATTATTTTACCTTTTGATTTTTTTTAAATTAGGTCTACTAGTTAAGTGTGACTAATTCCTATTGCCTAATTAATTTACTCAAATTGACTAACATCAGTAGTTAATTGAATTAATTGGTTTAAATAATTTCATTAGGTGTAATTAGGCTTATCTATTAACTCTAGTCAATTGAGTGATTAATTCTATAAAGCTGAACCTCAATCTATTTTGATCATTCTAGGATCTTAGCTCGATTAAAGAAAGTTAGTTAGGTTAATTATTAGGTAATAAGTAACTTTATTCTAATTTAATTAATTAGTAGCTAAACTTTTGTTGTTTTATCAAGGGTTGATTAATTTCAGATTAATTAATTACTTTAGATTAATTAGGTTAAACTTCTTAGACTTAGGTCAATTATATTATTGTTTAGTTCAAATGTTCACTTAATTAGTTGTGTATAATTGTCTCTTCATTACCTAATTAAACTGTTACTTAATCAATTAATCTAGGTGGATGATTAACCCTCAGATTATACTAGAATCAGAAGATGAATTAGGGTAATCAATCAATTGAAGGTGGACAGTAGCATTTAGAGAGGAGAGAAAACGACACTGAAGGCAACCTGAAAAACTAAGCATGAATCAATAAAGCTAACTATTAATTTTAACAAGTAAAACACCTAATAAATCAACGATGATTAAAAGGAAATCCTAAGTGACTAAACATGGTTGCAAAACAGTCAAGAATGTGCATAACCTGTTAAACACTGAATTAATCAAATCGAAGGTGGTGCGAATTAAGGAAAAAATGAACAACATGTGAAACAATGATAAAACCCTAGGCTAAGAACATGATTATAAAAAATAAAATAAAAACCTACTTACTAAGAAAATTAATTAAAACATGAAATACATTCAGGGCTTCGAACTAATCAAGAAGAAACAGGAAAAAACAATAAAAGAAGAACAAGAAATCTAGACCTAAAACAGTGATGCATTTCACGATTTTGTTTTGAAGGAATAAAAAAGAGACAAAAGAAAAGGGGGGGGGGGGGGGGGAGGTACCAGTGAGGGTGGTGAGTTTGAGTCACAAAGCCGCTTGGAATCGTCTTCAAAAGGTTTTAGAGTTTTGACCATTTTCAGATTTGGAATTGCTCAACACTAGATGATCTTTTGGGGGAATCAATGGTGGGACGGGGCTAAGGGGGTGAAGGAGGTTAACTGGTGAAATTTTTTGGTCGATTAGTGGAGCTCCGCCGTCGGTGGGAGATTTCAGGTCGGCGGAGCAAGGTGGGAGACGGCGGGGCTGTGAGGGGTTAGAGAGAGAAGAGAGAGAGAGAGAGGGGGGTTCGTCTCTGAGGGGTGTTAGGCTTAGGGTGAAATGGGGAGTATGGGGGTAGCTTAGGACACTTAAATATTAAAAGACTCTTGAGTTCCCAGCCGTTAGATCAAAATAGATCAACGGCTGGGATCGTTTCATTAAAATAAAACGGGGCCGTTTAGTGTAGTAGGGGGGCTGGCCGGGTAATGGGATTGGGCCTGGGTCTTTTAGGTAGTGTAGAGACCATTGTTTGGGCCTGGGCAAGTTAGCCCAGGTCCTAATTAATACTTTATAGTTAATTAATCCCA
>MDKI01265351.1:0-21707 GCA_005239505.1 Nicotiana paniculata | reverse complement strand
CGCACGAGAACTTTCAATCGAGCAAATTGTAATCAAAAGCGACTCCCAACTGGTAGTAAATCATATGTAGGGACTTACAACGCTCGAGAGACTCGGATGCAACAATATTTGGAAAAGGCACGAGAGCTCGTGAGACAATTCAAAACATGGAAGGTAATACAAATACCTAGAGAGGAAAATACAGAAGCAGATGCATTAGCTAACCTCGTAGCAGTCACGGAAGTAACAAACAAAGACAATGCAATTGTCGTTCATCTATTCCATTCAGTGATCGACCAGGACAGAAATGAGGTAAGTTTCAACAATTTAACCTAGGATTGGAGAGACGAAATCTTAATTTTTTTTGCATAATGGCATCGTACCTGAAGACAAGAAAATAGCTCAAGTACTTTGCCACAAAGTTGCACCGTATTGCCTTATTCGCAACTCATTATATCTCAAGATGTTCAGAGGGCCCCTAGAAAAATTCCTTGGAGCTAACCAAACGGAGTTCGTGATGAAAGAAGTCCACGAAGGACACTTTGGAAATCACTCAGGGGCTATATCCTTGGTAAAAACCCTAATTAGAGTTGGGTACTATTGGCCTAAGATGGAATAAGAGGTCGAGAACTTCGTATCCAAATGCGACAGATGCCAAAGGTTTGCCAATAACATGCATCGACCAGCGGAGTTATTGCATCGAATGATATCCTCATGGCCCTTCATGAAATGGGGTATGGACATAGTGGGACCTCTTCCCACAGCTAAAGGACAGGTATGGTTTTTGCTCGTGCTAACCAGCTATTTTACAAAACGGGTAGAGGCAGAAACGTTCAAACAGGTGCGAGAAAAGGAAGTTAAAATCTTCTTATGGCAAAACATAATATGCCGCTTTGGGATACCAAAGGAGATCGTGTGTGATAATGGCCCATAATTCATAGGCTCGCAAATCACAGAATTCTTCGAAAGCTGGCAAATCAAACAGATCACTTCAATGCCATACCACCCTGTGGCTAATGGTCAAGCTGAGTCAACGAATAAAGTCATCATCAACAATATAAATAAGCGGCTTGATAAAGCCAAAGGAAACTGACCTTATGAGTTACCAGCAGTACTATGGGCATACAGAACAACTTCAAAAACAGCCACGGGAGAAACTCCGTTCGCACTTGTATATGGCTCAAAAGCCTTAATACCTGTGGAGATTGGCGAACCAAGCATAAGTTTTACAACAGCCACGGAGGAAGCAAACGATGACGAATTGAGGACCAATATGGACCTGCTCGAACCATGGAGAGAAGCAGCACTAATACGGATGGCAGCTCAAAAACAAATCATAGAGCGTTATTACAACCATAAAGCTCATCTTAGGTACTTGAAGCTTGGGGACTTCGTCTTCAAAAAAGTCTTTCAATCAACGAAAGAAGCAGGCGCAGGAAAGCTAAGTCCAAACTGGAAAGGACCGTACAAAGTCCGAGGCATAGCTAAGAAGGGCGCCTACGAGCTGGAAGCTATGGACGACAGAATCCTACCAACAAGTTGGAATGCCCCTCACTTGAAGAAGTACTACTTATTAAGAAAAGAAGTTGATACCCCCTATCGGGTATCACACGTTCGATTTATTTTGAACATTTAAAATTTTACTAACCTTTTTAGATGATAGGCATAAAGCTAACCAATCACTAGATGATGATATTAGACCTATAAAGACGCGAGGAAGTAACTGAATTCCCGGTCTAGGGTTACACTTTCTGATGAACTTTTTAAAGGGTTAAGCAGTCATCATCTAAAAACTATATACATTCGAGTCCCGCATGTTTTTCCTTTTCAGGAAAAGGACCACAAGGAAGGAATAGTCAAGTGCTCGAGATTTCATTCTTCAAAGATCAAACATATGGGGGACTATACAGTATGAAAGGCTAAGACGAAGCAACGAAGACTATCAAAAAGTCAAAACTCGAGCCTAAAGATCCATCTACCCAACAAGTCAAGTGATACGAGCAGAATCGAAAGAGCCGAAGACTCGAATACAAAGCTGAAGACTCAAATACAAAGCCTGATCCAAAAAACTTTCGAACATGTTCAGGTTGAAAGGCAAAATATTAGCTACGAGGAAGAAATGCACATCTTTGTACTTATTCAAAAGAAAATTGTTGTAACCAAAAACAGTTATGGATAAAAGATCATCATTATTGTACTCATTCAAAAACTGTTGTAACTAAAAACAGTTATGAAATCTTTGTACTCACATGTAAAACTGTTATCAAATAAAACAGCCACGGATGAAAAAGCATTTCCTCGTGATCATAGAAAACTGTTACGAACGAAAAATAGTTGTTCTCTTGTATTAACTCGAAAAATCTATTACATACGAAAAAGAGTTACGAAATACAAGTGTACATCAAATCTGTTAAAAGAAAACAGTTGCAACATGAGTTTTAGACAATAATCGAACACATGTAAAATGTTGTGGAAGTTCAAACAAAAAACTTTCCTTAGAAACATTCTTAAACATGTGAAAAATTCTTATCACTCTATTGCATTATTACACCATTATGAAGTTGAGACGTCTTCTTCATTAAGGGTCCATCAAAAGGGGGCTCTTTCATAAATTTTAGCTATTAATAAAAGGCACACATTTTATATGATATCGTGCCTATTACAAAAAGGTACGAGTAATCTACAGCATTCTATATGCAAAACTCAGAGGTAAAACTAAAACCTCGAAAAATAAAGCATGCAAAAGACATAAAGAGTAGAACAAAGACTCAGTAACAAAAGTCATATTTTGCATTGATATGATAAAACGGCTAAGTAGAAATTAAGTATTAAATTTATACTTAGCCGTATATATTATATTTACATTAAGGTGCCCCTAAGTTGTCAGTTGGGGACTTTAAAAGATCCAAATTTACCCCCGATGGAGTTGGGGGTAACCACCAATCAAATTAAAAAAAAGAAGGGGAACCAACATCTTAATTGTCTTTAGAAGGGGGATCAACTTCTTCGCCGGCAGAGGAAGCAGGAGCAGCTGGAGACGAGGGGACTTGAGCAGCAGGAGCCTCACCTTCGAGTGAAGAGAGATTCTGACCTTGTTGAGCTTTCTCCATGGCTTCTTTGATTTTAGCCATTTTAGCGTTAAGGTCGAAACTCTCTTGACTCATTTCCATCAATGTGTCAAGGAAAGAATTCATATACACCCAACTAAGATCGACAGTTTCCGCCTCCTCAAGAGCTTGGTAATCATTCTCCCATATCATAATCTCAGCTCTCAGTCCGTCCCTCTTAGCCTCAATAGCATCTTTGGCAACCCTTAAAGGTGCAACAGACCTCTCCAAGAATTGAATTTTGTCCAAGGCATTGCGAAGATCCTCTTAGGTCTGGGTCTAGGACTGCACAAGCTCGCCTGAATACTCTTCTTTCTGCTCCAGCAAAGCTTTTAAACTCCTAGTTTCTTCTGAGGCACGGGACAACTGCTCGGCAAATGAAGACTCAAGAATGCTATTGTCTTTGTCCTCCTAGTTAAAAGAATCCTTCTCCACTGACAACTCCGCTGCCATGACTCTCATCAGCCACTCCAAGGTACATTTTTCTTCCTCTAAGGCCTCCATGTCGAGCCTTAAGCATTCATATTGCCCCTTCCAGTTATCAACTTCAGCACGCCACTCTTTTATTTCTTGCTCTGTGTTAGAAACCCTCTTCATGAGCTCCATGCCTATAAGATTGATCTACAAAGAGGAAATCAGTTAAATACGACAATTATATGTATGAGCATGAAATGCAAAAGAATATACTTTACCTTCAAAGATGTATGCACGGCCTCATTAGCCCAGGTAAGAGAATTGTGGCTATCCAGTTTGGTCCTCTCTATTGGGCCTATCAAGGGCTTCAGCCACACCTCAAGCTGACCAGATTTCTTAAAAAGACTTCCACCAGCTGGAACCTCTATTAGAACTTCCCGCATCTCCCTGCTGGAAGACCCTACTTCTCTGACAGAAGGCACGGAAGCAAGCAGAGATGTAGAAGCCATGGGCACGAAAGTCTGGGGAGCTGAGAAAGCCACGGGAAAAGTAGTAACGGGAGCAGTAATAGCCAAGGGAGCGGAGGAGGTAATAAGAGAAGATGAAGGAACTTCTCTAAAATAAGGAGGAAGAATGAACAAGGGAGATTCATTAACATCAGGGCCGAAGCCATCACGAAACAGATGATCCACAGAATCATGCGCAGGAGAGAGAGAAGCATCCTTAGAGGAATAAGGTCTAACATCAGGCACGGAAGACACTACCCCGGGTGTAGACTCATCGTCTAAACTCACACTCCTTCTACGTGACTTGTGCACCAAGGTGTCCTCCTCTTCTTCTTCTTCTTCTTCTAAGGTCCTAGACCCACCAACCTTCCTCTTCGAAGAAGAGGAACCAGCAATAATTTCCTAGACCTGAGCCAGGGACATTTTGGAAACAGACACTCCACGAATAGGAAACCCTATCAAAAATAAAGGGTTAAAATGAGAAAGAGATTCGAGCAAGGAAAGAAACGAAAACAAAAGCTTCACTTACCGTGAGTTTTCACTTTCCAACCATATTTCCCAGAGAAGTAGTTCCAAGACCTTTCTCTCAACGGAGCAATCGACAACAACTTTTCTACCCAACCACAGATACCAGAGACATTCTCAACAGTACCCATGATTGCTGAAACAAGAAAAAAACAGCTACGGTGTTAATGAAATACTTAAAGCAAAAAGGAAGAATAACGAATGTGAGCTAAAATGTATTCACGTGCACGATTCCACTTCTCGGGGAAGGGAAGATTTTCTTCACCTACTAAACCAGAAGTGGGTGCAACAACGTACCAAAGGTACCAACCTCTATCCTTATTGTCTTCAGGGGTTACCAGCACTCTTTTACTCCTGGCAGCCAGAGTAAAAATCCCTTGACGAAATAAGGCAGGAGGATAAAGATGAATGAGATGATTAAAGGTAAAAGGAATCGAGGCTAAAGTAGCTAAACATCTGAGACACGCAATAACCCGCCACACAAGAGGACCAACTTGTTCTAAGCAAATTTTGAAGAAAAGACAGAATTTGATGATGACTGGATCAATAGGAGGTTTAAACCCTAAAGTAAAAGGGTAGGTATAAATGTAAGAATACCCCATCTTGTAAGACGTTATTCTTAGGTTCGCATTTGGAACGATGATAGGAAAATCAGACTTCCAAGAACATTCCCTGCAAACAAGGGGAACTAAACCTTCACTAATAAGGATAGGGTACCTATCAGCACTATCAAGGGATAACGACTGATCAACAAGGACCTGACTATCCCCAGTGAAGGTAAACTCAGCAGGAATGATTTCATCCACTCGTGGTTCGCGTAAGGGTTCATGATGTTCTCTACCCCTAGACGAAGATCTGGAAGCCCTAGCTCTTGGAGAAACTAAAGACCTAGAAGAAGGAGGGGAAGTAATATGGGAAGAAGAAGAACCTCTTAAAGGAGTAGAGCCTAAACTCCTCAGTCTACCACCTCTCCGGCTCCACGTCGGAGCAGAAGAAGGGGTCAAATTATCCACATTTATCACTAATTTAGGTTGGTTTGATGAAGACATATTTACGAAGACAAGAATGAAAAACTCTTTACAAATAAAGAAGACAAGTTAGAAGTGTTTCATGAAAGTAAAGAAAAGAAAAGAGGTATTTATACTTGAAGACAACGGTCAAACATAGGAAAAAACAATGATGAGAAAGTCATAATTGAAGGTGTCACTTCGTGACTGATGCAGCCGCAAAAAGCCCTAAAAGGCGTCGAGTAACTGCATAATCAATCCAGAGGGAACACGTGGCTTGAGAATTAGATGGAAGTGACAAGCAACGCCTATGTTCAGAGAAGGATACAATGTTTCGAGGTGAAACGGCGGCAAAATATACCCACCATAAATGCGTATCCAGTTACCAAATATTAATCAATAAATAAATGGTAAGTGGGGGAACTATCTGTATTGGTAAAAAAAGAGTTTCACACGTATGATAATTCTTGATGACTCAGCCGGCTACGTGGACCAAGGAAAACATGACAGCTGGACATGATTCTATAAAGAGGTGCGAAGCAAAGAGACATGACTCAATAAACCTACGGAGTAATCAGCTACGAGAAACTCAACCTGATTGAGACAAGGAAGAGACACGGTCAGAATGAATTCGGACAAAGCTACGGGCAGATTCAGAGACCCTCAATTAATGACTCATGCGTTACACAACCTTCATGCAACAATAACGGTCATTCTATGTAACGTCCTATTAATGTAATAGTTAGTCATTAATGATCGATCATTGTAAGAGGTAGAAGTTGTATTAAGAAATTCCCTATATAAGAGAATAAAATATAACTTGAAAGGGCATTTGAACTACGAATACAAGTACATTTTACTTTTCTGTGCATCATATTATTGTCTATTTACTTACTCCTTTTTATTTATTATTATTTACTGAATTATCAGAAACCCGTGTTCATCCTAAAAATAGCTTTGGTCAAAGGATCTAATTCTTTGGTTAAACAACCGGCATCGATCTAAAACAGGCTTCAATTTCGGACTCAGTGTCTCAGTTCTTCGATGCAACGTCCCAGTCTCGATCAAATAGTGAAATCGGGTAGCCCCGATTTCTACCGTATACAGATAGTCCCTCGTTTCTTGGAATATAATGATAAGAAATGAATTGTGCCTCGATTTTTCTATGACCTTGATAGACAATGATGTCATCCTCATGACATAAGCGATGGAAGTGACTGAAACGTCCCGTCGGTACAGTTCCCCCAAACCATTAATGTGCGTCAGTGGGCGATCAGCCACTAGTGCCGTCAAACTGTCACCGTAAATCTGTAAATATGGCTTCTTTTTGCTGAATCAAACTTTACCTTCATCTTCATCAATTCTTTTAAGCTTTTAACTCTCTCAATCTCTTCTCTCTCATTACTCCTTAGGTAATCTCCGCTAGTTTCGAACCTCCAGAACTTACTACCTTCCTCTTTCTCCAACTCATATAATGGCGAAAACATCCAAAACCGTTCCACAAAAGTAAAAAGCTTCCTTTTCTTCTTCACGTCTGGCCGGTGATAAAACGTCGGTGGAACCTCTCCCTACGGAGAAAGTTCCCGGCCCGTGTGTTCTTAAATCTGACTTCAAAATCGAGAATCCTCCATTGGTCCTGGGTCGATGTGAGCACGTATCGAGGAATATTTTCTCGATAACGATGGGAACCTCGAGGATATCAAAAGGGATTGCAACTGGGGGACAAATTTGTAGAGATCCCTTCTCCTGAAGAAAGCATTACTACCCACGTGAAAGGGTTTCTAAGTGTTTACACTTATCCTTTTACGTTGGGCTCCCTTGATCCAGTCACATTGACTTCTGCCGTCAATATTAGGTGACTCTAGGCCAAATACATCCTTTCTTTTGGCGCATTGTGATCATGCTTCGATTCTTCACCAACAAAGATGAGGAGTTGTCGTTCACTCTCGACCACTTTATCAGACTATATAGTCCCTGTATTTTTTGGAGATTAATCAAGCTACAACGTCGAGAAACCAAGGCTTTGCTCGAGCATAGACGAGGACAAATATTGAGGGTGGATGGGCTGGTTCGTTCGGGTGAGGACCTGTGATCTCATCCCAAAGGAAAAAATGCCATTTCCCGAGAAATGGAACCCGAAGCGTAAGTAGCACCTTACTCGTAGGTTTTCATATTGTGTTTCATTTTATACTTCATCTAATAACTTCTTTCATTATGCAGTGGTTGCGTGGGTGCCTCAAGCAGTTTCTAACCTCGAGAACTGGGTCTACAAGATGGCTTCAACTTTTTCCCATGTCGACCGTTGTTAGCGCGACTTGGCAAAGGGCCGATGGGAAGCAAAGAACCACGGTGAGTTTCCGTTTTCGTATTTCTGAGGAATTGGTTAAACTTCTTTTACTTACTTCTTTCTTGTGCAGTCCTTAAAAAAGATGCAATTTTGAGGCCTCCGAGCAGCGAAGAAGTCCATGGCCGCGACTCCGAAGCCAGGGAAAGATAATAAAAGAAAGATGGTCTCGACATTTGAGGACCCTAAACCCAAAAAGGCAGTAGCTCGGAGACGCAGGGGGAATGTTATCCCTCTGACTATAGAGTCAGCACAAAGTCTGGGAGAAGAACAAGAAGAAGAAAATGAGGGCGGTGACTCAGCATTTGTGACCCGAGTGAGGAAGACTGCCGAGACCGCCAAGTCCTCTAAACCGGTGGCGGTTGTCGAGACCCTACCTCGAGGTGAGGAGGTTTCGAAGAAAGATTTGGGTAAAGTCCCCGAATAACCTGAGGTCGAGGTTATCCCTCGTCCAACAACAAACATACCTGAGGGAGCTGGTTCCGAGACCCACGGAGCTGAATAGAGCGCCCCAAGTTTATCCCTCGTCCAACAACAAACATACCTGAGGGAGCTGGTTCCGAGACCCACAGAGCTGAACAGAGCGCCCCAAGTGACTCTCTTGGGGAAGTGACAGCAGGTCACTCACCATCTCTACCGGCTTTTTTTGAGGTGGACATAAGAGATGCTCAAGCCGTAAAGACTCCTGAAATAGGCGGAGTTCCCGATGAGGAAGATCCCTTTCGGGATTGCTTTATCGGGGTTGATGATGCCTCTGATGTCAACGATGCCTCCATCCTCTTTGAAGAGGCCCAACACCTTCTGAGTCAAGTAAGTATTAATTTTGTTAATTTAGTTTTATTCCACTTTTCCTTCTTTCTATCTAACTTTTATCTTTTCATATACAGGCTTTCTCTAAGTCTCAAGCTGACTTGAATCAATGTGAATCCGATCTCCAAAGGCTTTCAGAGGATAATAATACTCTCAAGCTTCTCTGTGGGAAGAAGGACGAGGAGATCAGGGACCTCCGAGCTGACATGGCTAAAGCTCGCAAAGAGGAAGCCGAGCTGAATGAGCAGGTAACAATTCTCTTGAAAAAATACGAGCTCGATTCAAGGGTGGAAACTAACATTTTGATGTCACGGTTGGAGCAAACAATTGAGAAGATCGAGCTATTCAGAATGAGGTCGATCAAGCAAAATTTGACTGTCACAAGTGTAATGAAGGCATGGACCGCTTCGCTGCCGAGAAAGATACCGCCTTGGACCAGTTGTCATCGGCCGAAGTCCAACTTCGGAGTTCTAGGGAGAAGTTCTCGATTCAATCAGAGAGGATCGAGGATCTTGAAGATGAGCTTGCTGAGGCCAAAGCTGGGCCGAAAAATTGAAGGTCTAGGCCGATAAGTCGGTGGCCATATATTTGGCTGATGCCGAGGCTACTCAAGCATAGTTGAGGGAGGTCGTCGATCGACCGTAGTGGACTGCCGAGCTTTCCAAATACCAACCCTGGAGAGAGACCCTCGAGGAGATCCACGCTCGAGGTTTTGACCTTTTTGAGGAGATAGCACAGGAAAAGATGCATGAAGTTGATGCCAGGCTACTGGCCTCTTCCGATGATAACAATGACGAAGGCAGCAAGAGCAGGCCCGATAATGATAAGGAAACTGAAGAAGAAGCTGCCCCGAGGAGGGATTCACCCCCCGATCATAATTAGGACACTTGTATTTTTGTCTTTCTTTCCTTTGTGTAGGACCCTTGTCGATCCTTTGTAATACACTTGTTTATATATAAAAAGTATTTCCTTTCTTAAACTCCATCTCAATTTTTGCCTTATGATAATTCAAATCTGTTTTATGCCTTGTAAAATTTTGACATACTTTATTCCTTACGAATAATATGTTTAAGGATTTAATTTTTGGGCAACCTGGTCGAAGCCACACTAATACTTCTTTTGTAGTCGAGTAGTTTTTACTCGAACCCGAATTAATAGAACCCTTAGGTTTGAATTGAACAAGAATGGGCTTTCAAACTGTAGTTGAGTGAGTTTTTACTCGAACTCGAAGTAGTAAAACCCTTAGGTTTCAATTGAGTGAGACTAGATTCTCGAACTCAAAAATGTATTTGCCCTTAGGATCTTTGAATCGGGCCGATTTGGCCTCAAAAGAATGATTTTTTCCCATTTTTGGCTTAGAGATTTTATATAATAAGAATTTTGTTATGCCTTAGCATGAATTTTTTACCCATTGGGTTTTTGGGGGGTTTAATATTGATCGAAACCCTTTGTTTTTTATGCCTTAGCACAAATTTGTATTTAAACAATTCGATACCACTTAAGGTTTTTCGAGGGTTGATATTGTCGAAGCCCTTTGATTATTTTGCCGAGGGTAGCCTTTTTTAACCGATTTTCAAAAGAATTCGAAGGCCTAATTTTATTGCGGGATTCGGACGTCTCCGAGCCACGTTAGTTTGGTTGTACCCTTTGGGTATGCCTCTTGGGCTTGTTTTTCCAATAATACTTCAAACTTGTTCAAAGTGTTATTCCCCGAGTATGGTGGCCTTGGCCTATAAAATCGAGGGTTGCGTGTTTGAGGTCTTACGGTTTCGAAGTTAGATAGTTCGAACATGTTGATTTTTTACGGCAGTCCCCGAGTATGGGGTTGATCGGTCGAGGTGTAGTTGTATTTGGCCCTTGATCAAGTTTTCACAAGAAATCATAAGTACTTGTAAAGTAGAAATTTCCATTAAGGCACATGATATCTGGTAAGGGAAAGTACTTCTTTCAATAGTTCATACATGCGTATATGCTTTGTCATTAGGGCTCGAGTAATCTATACGGACATGGTTCATTCAACTGTTTGGCCTATTAAAAAGTTTTCCTATCGAGACCCGGTTGAGATGAATATAACATCTGAGGGTGATGCTCCCCGTTATTCGAGGTTGATTGTAAGTAAATCTCGGATACTCTAAGCCAGCACGAACAATGGTTGCCTCGTTAAAAACCTTGCCCAAAAAACTCGTTTGGGATAAAACCGGTCGAAGAGGAAAAGAAGTGCAACACGTGCTTTAAGAGTCTAATATCTTCCTACTTGAAGAGGATTTCGATACCTTTGCTCAAACACCTGAAAATAAGTTAGTGTAAAATGTAAATGAAAAAGGAGAATGTCGTACCTTAACATCGTTTGAGGAGTGAGATGTTCCAATTATTTGGTAGTTGCTCGTCGTCTATCGTGCCAAGCTTGTAGGATCCCTTACCGACGATATCGAGGACTTGATACGGTCCTTCCCAATTTGGGCTGAGTTTCCCTTTGTTAGGATCTCGAGTGTTGAGGGTGACTCTTCTCAGAACCAAGTCCTCAATTCTGAAGTGGCGAAGTTGGTCCTTCGATTATAATACCTTTCGATGCGTTGTTTTTGCGCGAGCATTCGAACGAGGGCAGCTTCTCGCTTTTCATCTAGTAGTTTGAGGCTAGTATTCATAGCCTCATGATTTAATTCTTCCGTTGTGTATCGAAATCTAGCGCTGGGTTCCCCGACTTCGACTAGGATCAAGGCTTCGATGCCATATACTAAGGAGAATGGTGTTTCCCCCGTACTAGATTTTAACATTGTTCGATATGCCCAAAGGACTTCGAGTAGAATTTCTCTCCATTTTCCCTTGGCGTCGTTCAACCTTTTCTTCAGATTCCGGATGATGGTCTTGTTTGTTGATTCGACATGTCCGTTTCTGCTGGGATGATATGGTGGCGATAAAATTCTCTTTATTTTGTGATCTTCGAGAAACTTTGTTATTTTCCTACTGATGAATTGTTTTCCATTGATGCAATCTCGACAAGTATCCCGAATCGGCATATGATATGATCCCAGATTAAGTCTATAACTTTTTTTCTCTGACTTTCTCGAAGGCCTGTGCTTCAACCCATTTAGAGAAATAGTCAGTCAAATAAAATGAACTTAGTTTTACCTGGGGCCGATGGCAGAGGGCCGACAATATCCATCCTCCATTTCATAAATGGCCATGGGGACAAGATTGAATGAAGTTGCTCTCCAGGCTGGTGGATCATTGGTGCATACCTTTGGCACTTATCACATTTTTTAACAAATTCCTTAGTGTATTTCTCCATACTGGACCAATAGTACCCTGCTCTGATGATTTTGTGAACTAGTGATTCGGCCCCGAAATGGTTCCCTCAAGTACCCTCGTGAATTTCTTGTAGGACATAATCAGTGTCCTCTGGTCCCAAGCATACTACTAATGATCCATCGAACATCCTCCTGTACAATGTTCCATCCTCAGCCAATGTGAACCGAGCAACTTTTGTTCGTAGAGCCCTTGATTCTTAGGGTCTGATGGGAGCTTTCCGTTTTTCAAATACTCAATATATTTATTCCTCCAATCCCAAGTTAGGCTTGTGGAATTTATCTCGGCGTGACCTTCTTTGATTACTAACTTCGAGAGTTGAACGATAGTCCCCGAGTTGATTTTGTCGTCCTTGACTGATGATCCCAGATTCGCAAGGGCATCGGCTTCGCAAAACTGTTCTCGAGGTACATGCTGCAAAGTCTGTTCTTTAAAACAATGTAACGTTACCTTCATATTATCCAAATACCTTTGCATTCTATCCTCTCGAACCTCGAAGAATCTGTTTACTTGGTTTACTACTAGTAGGGAGTCGCATTTGGCTTTGATGACTTCCGCTCCCAAGCTTTGATCTAGTTCGATACCTGCAATCATAGCCTGGTACTCGGCCTCATTGTTAGTCAACTTTCGAAGTTTTGATAGATTGCTTAACAGTATTGCTCGTGCGAGGCTTCAAAATGATGCCTAGCCTAGATAATTTCACATTCAAAGCGCCATCTGTAAAAAGGGTCCACACCCTCGATGATGTCCCCGATTTTAACATAAGTTCCTTTTCGACCTCGGGTACGAGGGCTGGCGTGAAGTCGGCCACGAAGTCTACTAAAATTTGAGAATTGATGGTGGTTCAGGGTTGATATTCGATATCATACCTACTGAGTTCGACGTCCCATTTGGCCAATTGGCCCGACAGTTTGGGCTTATGTAAAACATTATGAAGATGGTAAGTGGTTATCACACATATTAGGTGACATCGAAAGTACAGTTTTATCTTCCTAGAGGCGCTTATTAGAGCAAGTTCCAATTTTTCTAAGTGTTGATATCGAGTTTCTGCTTCTCCTAGAGTTCGACTTACATAATAAACAGAAAACTGCGTACCTTGATCTTCTCGAACAAGGACACCACTTACCTCGATTTTCGAGACCGCTAAGTATAAGTAGAGCTTTTCATATGCCTTTGGAGTATGAAGCAATGGTGCGCTCGAGAGGTATCGTTTTAATTCTTCTAACGTCTTATGGCATTTCGGGATCCGATCTGACGATCTCGAGATGAATCAACCTAAGGCAGCTATCCGCCCTCGTGTTTTAGCCCAAAAGGCGTCGAGAAAACTAAGGGTCTCATGTCTGGTCGTGGAATCGATGATACGATCGATGTTAGGCAGAGGAAAAGAGTCTTTGGGGCATGCCTTGTTTAAATCTTTATAATCTACACACATCCTAAGTTTGTTCCCTTTTTTAGGGACTGCGACTACATTTGCTAACCATTCAGGATATTTTACTTTCCGAATGGATCGTATTTTGAGAAGTTAGTTACCTCGTTCTTGATGAATGCGTGTTTTACCTCGGACTGGGGCCTTCTCTTTTGTTTCACTGGCTTGAACTTCGGATCCAGACTAAATCGATGTGTTGATATTTCTAGTGGGATCCCTATCACGTCTAAGAGGGACCAAGCAAAACAATTTATGTTATCAATAAGAAATTTAATGAGTTTCTTCCTGAGTTCGAGGGTTAACCCCGTACCCAGGTATACCTTTCGTTCGCGCAGGTACTCAATCAATATAACTTGTTCCAGCTCTTCGACCGTTGATTTGGTGGCGTCAGAATCTTCAGGAATAACGAAGGATCAAGGGATCCAATAATCGTCGTCTTCTTCTCCCATTCCCTGCTTCTTCGATTCAGTCGAGGCTGGTGGATGTGGTTGCTATTTGGCCTCTTGTTTTCCTTTGACCTCCGATCCTTTTGACGTTGAAAGTGCTGATATTAGTATTACCTCATTGACTGCGAACATTTCCTTTGCAGCACGCTGCTTCCCATATATTATTTTCACCCCGTCCGATTTCGGGAATTTTATCATTTGGTGGAGATTCGAAGGGACTACCCTCATATTGTGAATCAAGAGCCTCCCTAGTAGGGCTTTGTACCTCATGTCGCCCTTGATTACATGGAACTTGGTTTCTTGAATAGTTCCAGCCATGTTCACCAGTAAGATGATCTTTCCTTTAGTCGTTTCGCTGGCCATGTTGAAACCGTTTAGGACCCGAGCTACGGGTATGATTTGGTCCTTTAGGCTGAGCTGCTCCACGACCCTCGATCCGATGAAATTTTCCGAGCTACCTGTATCTACTAAAATGTGATTAACTCGCACTTCATTCATAAAGATAGAAATTACCAGAGCGTCGTTGTGGGGTTGAGAAATTCCTTCTGCTTCTTCATCGTTGAATGATACGGTGCCTTCTGTCACATAATCTCGAGTCCGTTTTTCCCTAGTAATTGATACCTTAGTGCATTTGAACACGAGCCCTTGGGGAATATCGACCCCGCTGACGATCATATGGATCACATGTTGTGGATCTTCCTGTTCATTTTTCCTGTTGGCGTCCCTTTCTCTGAAATGATTCTTGGCTCGATCACTTAAGAATTCTTGAAGGTGACCCTCGTTGAATAGACGGGATACCTCCTCTTTTAGTTGCCTGCAATCCTCAGTTCTGTAGCCATGTGTGCCGTGATACTTACACATCATATTGGGGTTTCTTTGGGAAGGATCAGTCTCTATGGGCTTGGGCCATCTAGTATCTTTGATTCTTCCAATTGGCGATACAATTCCTGATGCGTCGATATTAAAGTTGTACTCCGACAATCGAGGTACCTCTCTGGGATCGGCGTGCTTATCAAAACCACTTTTCCTCATAAGTCCCCGAGAACTCTGTCTTCGATCATTTCGGGTGGAATTGCATCCAGGAGTCCCCGAGAACTCTGTCTTCGATCATTTTGGGTGGAATTGCATCCAGGAGTCCCCGAGAACTCTGTCTTCGATCATTTTGGGTGGAATTGCGTCCAAGACCACCGTTCCTGCGATGTATGGTTGATATTAGTCTTTGTTTGACCGAGATTCCTCTATCGATATCTTTCTGATTTCTGGTTGCGGACCTGTTTGGATATATGGAACTAGAAGGAGTTCCTAATTAGTCATCTTCGACCGGTACCAACTATGTACATCGGCCCAATTTACCATCGGATATTCGATCAAGTTCTGCTTTAGTATCGTGATGTTATCGAACTTCGTTCATTCAACCCCTGAGTGAAGTCTTGAACAGCCCAATCATCTGTAACCGGTGGCAACTCCATGCGTTCCATTTGGAATTGGGACACGAACTCCCTAAGCATTTCATTATCCTTCTGTTTTACTTTAAAAAGGTCTGATTTCCTCGTCGCAACCTTTATCGCCTCGGTATGTGCCTTTACGAAAAAATCCGCTAACATGGAAAATGAGTCAATGGAATTTGGTAGTAGATTGTGGTACCAAATCATTGCCCCCTTCGATAGAGTCTCTCCGAACTTCTTCAATAGAACAGATTCGATCTCATCATCTTCCAAATTGTTACCTTTGATGGTGCATGTATAGGAGGTGACATGCTCGTTAGGATCGGTGGTCCGATTGTACTAAGGTATATCCGGCATATGAAATTTTTTGGGAATGGGATTCGGAGTCGCACTTGGAGGAAACGGCTTCTGTACAAATTTCTTCGAATCCATCCCTTTCAAAATTGGTGGTGCCCCCGGTATCTGATTAACTCGAGAGTTGTACGTTTCCACTTTCTTATTATTTGCCTCAATTTTCTTCTCTCCCGACTCAATTCGTTTGGTGAGCTACTCGAGCATCTTCATTATCGCGGGGTTAATCCCTTGGCATTCGGCCTTTCTGGTACTGGCTCAGTTAGGCAGGTAGCTTCTGGTTCGGCCCCACTTGGAGTTTGATGCTGATTTTGTAGTTGTGCAATAGCGACTTGTTGAGCCTGCAGCATTTCAAATATCACTTGGAGACTTACTCATCCATCTCTTCCATCCTATGTACCCTTGACAACCGGATCTGCGTACACTCCCTTCGGGGTCCGTGCCTAGATTCGTGTTCAAAGTAATGTGTGAACTGATGTTGACCGAGTCGGCAATCGGTGATCCCCCGAGATCAACTTGTGGCACCTCGACCCCTGGAGCAATTACATTGTCGTTTTCCCTGCAAAATCTGAGGCCATTGTCACCATTTGTGGGTGTGGTTTGTAAGTTTGAAATGTTTTTAACCTGAAAGCAAAAATACGACAAGAACAAGCGTAAAGTCGTGTGTGTGTTATCGGAATCAGTATTGAATAATCACTTTTAACGACCCGATCGGTCGTTTTGAGCTATAGCGCATCATTTAGCATTTTGAAGTCATGAGCAGCTCCATTTCAGGTATTATGACTCGTGGGCATGGTTGGAGTTGAATTTCGGGAAGTTCGGAGTCAAATTGGAAAGAAAATTCTCATTTCAAAAGCCTAAGTTGGAGAAATTGACTAAGATTGGAATTTTGAGTAAACGACCTCTGAATCAGGGTTTGAAGGTTCCTACAGGTTCGTATGATGATTTCGGACTTGGGTGTATGTCCGGATCGGGTTTTCGATAACCCAGGAGCGTTTCGGCGTATATTGTGGAAGTTAGTGTTTTAGAAGGATTTCATAAATTTGGGTAGGAAAGCATTTCAGATTTATTGATGTTCGTTTGGGATTCTGAGCCTGTGAATAGCTTTGTATGGTGATTCTGGAGTTGGGAGCCCGATCAGAAGTGAATTCGGATCCCCGTAGGTCATTTTGAAGTCATTTGGATAAAGATAGAAATTTGAAAATTTTGGAGAAATTCGACCGGAAGTGGAAATTTTGATATCGGGGTCAGAATGCAATTCTGGAAGTTGGAGCAGGTATGTAATGTCAAATATGACTTGTGTGCAAAATTTGGGGTCAATCGGATGGATGTGGAAGTTCAAAATTTCAAAGTTCATAAAGTTGAATTTTAGTGTGATTCATGATTTCGGCGTTATTTGATGTGATTTGAAGCCTCGAGCAAGTCTGTGTGAGGTTATGGGACTGAGTCGTGTGATTTGGACGGGGTCCCGATGGCCTCGGGTGTGTTTCGGGGTGGTTCCGGGTTATTTTCAAGTGTTTGGTTGATGCTGTTTTCTGGTGTTTTGGGGACTCAGTGCGATCGCAGCCCTAGTGGTGCGATCGCGGAGAAGAAATTTAGGGTCTGGAATTTTTTGACTTGTGCGATCACACTAGGAGGAATGATACCGCACAGAAGGAAGTGAGGCTGCAGGTTATGGCTTGTGCGATCGCACAAGGTGTGTTGGAGGCTTCTGGGATTTTGCTTGTGCGATCGCGATGGATGTTGTGCGATTGCACAGAAGGTTACCTGAGCAGTGTCCTATTTTAAACGGGATTTTGGCCATTTCATCAACTCTTTCACTTGGTTAGGACGACTTTGAGGAGCTTCAAGAGGGGATTTCCATCAAGCATTACTAGGTAAGTAATTTCTTCATGTTTTTAAGTTAAATACAAGGTTTATGCATGGATTGAACATGAAAATTTTGGGGAAATTGGGAATTTTGAAGAAAACCTAAAAATTTGGTAATTTGGATTTTAGCCACGAATTTGAGATGGAATTTAGATCAAATATTATATTTGAGCTAGTAAGGCCATGGGAAGGATATATCTTCGAGAAATTTCGGAATCCAGGCACGTGGGCCCGAGGGCATTTTGGTCAATTCACTGAGCGGAGTTGGGAAATTATATAATCTGAATTGTTGCGAATATTATAGTATATTTTCATTGGTTTGTCGTTATTTGGATAGTTTTGGGGCGTTGTGCATCCATTGGAGTCGTCGAAAAGGCTTGGAAGCCGGTTATGGAATTTCGGAGCAAGGTAAGTCTCCTTTCTTACTTTGTGAGAGGGAATTGGCCCCATAGGTGAACTAAATGAATACATGCTATTATTTGCGGGGGCTACGTACGCACGAGGTGACGGGAGTCCGTGCGTAGCTACTATTATGCCATGTCCGAGTAGTCTAGGACCCACTAGCATGCTTTACTTGTTTTACTTGTGACTTTGTCAATAAAATATCATGTGATACTTTCAATTAGTATCTAAATCTCTAAGAAGGATAGACTTTACTTTTCTTAATCACCTACTAGGAGAATTGATTCTTCCTTGGATCATTGTGTTTCGGATAAATCTATAGAGTTTGGAACCCTGTCGAAATTGGCAAGTAAATCTCCAGAAAGGTTTTAAATACTATTTTCATGTTTATTAAAAGGAGAATTTTATCACTTCATTGAACAGCTAATTTTCCTGATAAAAATGTGGTTTATTGGTGTGGATATGTGTAACTTTGGGTGCCTGAGTCGCATGTATGATTCGCGAACAGGATGACCCTGTATTTATGTATATTTATACTGGGACCCGAGTCGCAGGTATGATTCACGAGCGGGGTAGCCCTAGTATTATGTTAACCGCGTCGCATGTTCGATTCGCGAGCGGGGCAGATAGATGCATCTATGGTTCAGGTCGTTCGACCCTCGGCAGTGAACATTTTATTATTGTTGGTCCGCTTCGTTCAACCCTCGGCATTTTTCTTGCGCATGATAATTGCTGCGTATTTCCTGTAATTATTATTGTTTATAGGCCTAAGAATTTGAAAAAAATTGCCAACTGAAATGACGAAGATTTAATGTGTTAAATGTGAAAGAAGTTGATATTTCTTATCCTTGATTATTATTAAATTTGCCTATGATACTCATGCTTAGCATCTCACTTGATTATACTAAACTGACTTATAGCAAGTGACAAATTCGACCTCACATCACTATCTCTCTGAGGTAAGGCGGGATACTTACTGAGTACGTGTTATTTTCGTACTCATGCTACACTTGATGTGCATTTTGTTGCACAGGTACCTTCATAGCAATATGTCTGACTTGGAGAATTAGACGAGCTGCATCATTCGGAGACGACCCACAGTCGGCAGAGTCTTCCTCTATGTATTTTATTCTCATTTTTATTCCTTGTCCAACTTGTATTTCGGACAAGTTTTGAAGAATCTGTAAAAATTCTTAGAAATCGCTCATGTACTTGTGTCGCCGGGTTCTGGGATGCGTTTGGGATGTATTTTATCAAAATGGATTTTCATTTAGATATTGCGTGTTAAGTGAAAAGGTAATGATTTCAAAAATGCTAAAACAAGAAATTTAACTTAACCATTTAATGATTGGCTTGCCTGACAGTGGTGTCCGGTGCCATCACGACCTTATGAATTTTGGGTCGTGACAACTTGGTATCAGAGCACTAGGTTCTCTTAGGTATCACGAGTCATGAGCAAGTCTAGTAGAGTCTTGCGGATGGGTACGGAGGGTTGTTAGGAGTACTTCCCTTCTTGATTCCTCATCGTGCGATTTGATTCCTTTAAGGCTTATGCCTATGTTTCTTCCTACTCAATCTTACGCGTCGTGAAGCGCTTGCTATGAATCAAGAATTTGAGGAATTGAAATGGTGCTACGGATATGGTGTGAGATGTTTTCCATGTGTAGTGGGTCGGGGATGTTGTTGTTGCCCTGAAGAAGAATATTATGTTATTTTAGCTCAGTAGTTGTGTTATGAGAGCCTTAAGAGTATGCTCAGGTAGTGATGATGTTTACGGTTGGTTATCGTGCGATGTCGGTATGATGATAGAATGCTTACCCATATGTTGGGGTGATGAATGGCTTGAAGAAAGGTCTTCTCAGGGCGTGATTTCGGGATTTCAGCATTTTAGTTCCGGCAGAGGGGAGGCATTTGGACTATAAATGGTCAGGTTTTAGATTGATAAAGTAGTAAGACTTAGTGTTTTCGAGTAAGGTGGAATATTCACCTGTGATGTGATATCGTCATCGTTGATCGAATGGAATGTGTTAAGTTTGTCGGTTCTATGGTTTCTTCGGCTGAATAGGGTCAAAGTATTATGAAGAAGTATTGAAGAAGCGGATGTCAGACACCGTGAGCCGCGGTGGTTCAGTACTGGATAAGTGTTGATAATGAAGGCAGCTAGAGAAAGATGATCTTCGGAGAGTTTGAAGTCGTGGTGATATACTGGTTTAAGAGCTGCAGAAAATGATATTGAATTGAGGCATCAATTGGGCACCATACGGTGAAGGAAGACATGTGAGAAGAGTCAAGCGGCGGTTAAATTTCTAAAAGGCCAGGTGTAAGGAACGGAAGTTAGGTAGTTGATTAAAGGAATGAGTTTAACAAGTGGGAGAGTGGCAGTGTAGCACCGGAGTTCAGTGGTAAGACAACTGCCTACCTTAAGGGAAAGTTTGAGAGTTTTAGTGGATGGTGATTGGGTCCTCGAGCTTAAGTTGAAATGTGGGTTATTTCGGCGGAAGGTTGGATATAGCAGGGAGGAGTTGTTAGGAAAGAAGAAGGACGCAATGTGGCGGTGAATTTGAAGATGTTGTAGCGCATTTAGTAGATGTCCATGAGGAGCGGACGGACTGGTAAAGTTGGTGAATGAGAGAAGGATTAGGATGGGATATTGATGTTGTAGAGGGTGTGCAGTACGGCGTCGTTGGAGGGTGTCAGTTGGTGAATTCCACAGGTGGGTTATCTCCTATGAGTAGGTTAGCGGTTGTGTGGTTGGCAAGTTTCTGTGAGGGATTCTAGTGGCTAGTCGGCAGGAGGCAAAATGTGTGAATGATTCTAGATAATTTGAGTATTTAGGGAGTGCTAACAAGAGAATTTGGAAGAATTGGACGAATTGGTTGAGCAAGATCATGCTAACAAAGGATAAAGTATCTCAGCAGGGTCTAGAGTGGTGCGAGGAGTAGCTTCAGGCTAAGTGGGGGAGTCCCACCGTCTGCAATTGGGTTGCAGGGGTCTTATTCTCGTGGGGTTGCGGAGTATCAGTATATTGGCAAGCTATTTCAGCTAATGGAAAGGAGTATAATGGTGATTGTGCATGGGATTTGATAATATATGCACAAGTTGGTCCTATTGGACCAAGGTTAGGTTTTGGGAGATTCAGAATTTATGCTTGAGGCATGGGCGAGCTGTAGGGTAGTGACTCAGTCACGTGCTTCATTAAAAAGGGTGTTTATATGCTAGAAGAGCCTTGGAGTTGATTGTATTCGGGGCCAGTCAGAGTGGGTGACTCTCAATAGTGGTCGTGGTGAATTCAAAAGTTAAGAATGCGGCGTTTAAGGGTTTCAGGCAGCAGTATGATTAAGAGATGAGCTTTTGCAGTATAATTTCTAGGAAAAGGGAAGGTGGTTGAAATGGTACATGTACGGCAGTGATCAGTTTCGTCAGTGTAATTAAAGCATGCATGTGGTTTGTGCATATGTGTGTGGGGCTTGTCGACCGTCGTAATAGATTTCATTTGGGAGCATGCGAGTGCTATGGCTTGTCAGGTGTAGGCGGATCCCGAAAGGTTTATGGTGGTTCAGACCACTACTTAAGGATTTGCATGTTGGGTGATTATGGTAATTCACTTGAGTGTTGTTATTGTTCTCTCGAATTGAGGTAAGTAAGAGGTTTCCATATGATGAAGTGTTCACCCTATTAGTGGTTCAGAAGTTATGATGAAATTCTGCCGCTATCTCATATTGGCATGTTAGGTGCGGTAAGCAGTATGTAACTGGAAGTAAAGAATCGAG